>NW_026469890.1:10000-12216 GCF_026875155.1 Cherax quadricarinatus | reverse complement strand
CTAAAAACACACTCAAGGGAAAAAAGTCTTGGGGTGAGTATAACCCAGGCCACTCCTGAAGCCAATCAACCAAATAACTGTCGCAGCATATGGGCCCTAGCAAACCCAAAAACCATTCCCACATCTTAAAAAGGAATCGTTCAGGACCCTGTCCCACCGTGTACTTTTAGGCCCATATTGGAGTATGCGGCACCAGTTTGGAACCCACACCTAGCCAAGCACGTAAAGAAACTAGAGAAAGTGCAAAGGTTTACAACAAGACTAGTCCCAGAGTTAAGAGGTATGTCCTATGAGGAGAGGTTAAGGGAAATCGACCTGACGACACTGGAGGACAGGAGAGATAGGGGGGACATGATAACGACTTACAAAATACTGAGAGGAATTGACAAGGTGGACAAAGACAGGATGTTCCATAGACTGGACTCAGCAACACGGGGACACAGTTGGAAGCTGAAGACACAGATGAATCAAAGGGATGTTAGGAAGTATTTCTTCAGCCACAGAGTAGTCAGGAAGTGGAATAGTTTGGGAAGCGATGAAGTGGAGGCAGGATCCATACATAGCTTCAAGCAGAGGTACGATAAAGCTCATGGTTCAGGGAGAGTGACCTAGTAGCGACCAGTGAAGAGGCGGGGCCAGGAGCTTGGATTCGACCCCTGCAACCTCAACTAGGTGAGTACAACTAGGTGAGTACACACACACACACACACACACACACACACACACACACACACACACACACACACACACACACACACACACACACACACAAGCACACACACACAACACACACACACGTACACACACACGTACACACACACAAATACACACACAAACACACACACACACACACACACACACACACACGCACAGACACACACACAAGCACCCACACAAGCACACACGCACACACGAGGTGATCAGATTAAGGACAGAAGGTGGAGAACTCACAAGAAATGATCAGGAGGTATGTGAGGAGCTGAACAGGAGATTTAAGGAAGTTTTTACAGTAGAGACAGGAAGGGCTGTGGGAAGACAGCACAGAAGGGAACATCAAGAGGAAATATACCAACAAGTGTTGGATGACATACGAACAACTGGGGAGGAGGTGAAGAAGCTCTTAAGTGACCTTGACACCTCAAAGGCGATGGGACCGGACAACATCTCCCCATGGGTCCTTAGAGAAGGAGCAGAGATGCTGTGTGTGCCTCTAACCACAATCTTCAACACATCCCTTGAAACTGGGCAACTACCTGAGAAATGGAAGACAGCTAATGTAGTCCCCATATTTAAGAAAGGAAACAGAAACGAGGCATTAACTACAGATCTGTGTCTCTGACATGTATTGTGTGCAAAGTCATGGAGAAGATTATCAGGAGGAGAGTGGTCGAACACCTGGAAAGGAACAAGATTATAAATGAAAACCAGCATGGGTTCATGGAAGGCAAATCTTGTATCACAAACCTCCTGGAGTTTTATGACAAGGTAACAGAAGTAAGACACGAGAGAGAGGGTTGGGTAGATTGCGTTTTCCTAGACTGCAGGAAGGCCTTCGACACAGTTCCCCACAAGAGATTAGTGCAGAAGCTGGAGGATCAGGCACACGTAAAAGGAAGGGCACTGCAATGGATAAGGGAATACCTGACAGGGAGGCAGCAACGAGTCATGGTACGTGAAGAGGTATCACAGTGGGCGCCTGTTACGAGCGGGGTCCCACAGGGGTCAGTTCTAGGACCAATGCTATTTTTGATATATGTGAACGACATGATGGAAGGAATAGACTCTGAAGTGT
This sequence comes from Cherax quadricarinatus, assembly GCF_026875155.1. Classification (NCBI taxonomy): domain Eukaryota; kingdom Metazoa; phylum Arthropoda; class Malacostraca; order Decapoda; family Parastacidae; genus Cherax; species Cherax quadricarinatus. The sequence continues at coordinate 10,424 of NW_026469890.1, read as the reverse complement.
CCCTGTTCGCAGATGACGTGAAGTTGATGAGAAGAATTAAATCGGCGAGGATGAGGCAGGACTGCAAAGAGACCTGGAGAGGCTGGACATGTGGTCCAGTAACTGGCTTCTCGAATTCAATCCAGCCAAATGCAAAGTCATGAAGATTGGGGAGGGGCAAAAAAGACCGCAGACAGAGTATAGGCTAGGTGGACAAAGACTACTGACCTCACTCAGGGAGAAAGACCTTGGGGTGACCATAACACCGAGCACATCACCGGAGGCACTCATCAACCAAATAACCGCTGCAGCATACGGGCGCCTGGCAAACCTGGGAATAGCGTTCCGATACCTTAATAAGGAATCTTTTCAAGACACTGTACCTGTGTATGTTAGGCCAATACTGGAGTATGCAGCACCAGTCTGGAACCCACACCTGGTCAAG
>NW_026469890.1:0-7500 GCF_026875155.1 Cherax quadricarinatus | reverse complement strand
CAATGCCATCTTTCCACGGATACCAAATCGAGGAAGACAGAGGGACAAGGGGGGTGGGGAGTGGCCTTTCTTTATCAAAAAATCGCTGGATTTTGATGAGTGGAAAGGAGACACGGAGAAGAAAGTGATTACATAGCGGGAACGCTTCCCCCGGGAGGTCCCAAGGTGGTAATAGCAGTGATGTAAAACCCCACCACAGAACCAGGGGGGGCCAAAGCAAGAGTACGACGAGGCAAAAAGGGCGATGGTTGCACCTGGACAGTGGCCGAAAAAAGTCATGCATGCAGGGAAAAGCTCCTGTCAGGGGTGACTTTAAACCACAAGGAGATGTTGGGAGAATTGGACCCACAGGGGGGCCAAGATACATGGGGGTAAGATGATGGGGGTGGTAGGGAAAAACTTCATGTGCCAACACGTAAGGGACACTACAAGAGAGAGGGAGGGGATGAACCAGCAAGGTGGATTAGTATTCACCTTGAGTAGTGCAGTATCGAGGACATCACATATGAAAGACCCCTTGGGGCAGTGACCATGGGGTTTTTAAGCTTCGAATACACGTGGCTACAAGGGAGGGAGAAGAGGGGAAAGGGCCCGGGAAAATGAAGCCAAACTAAAAGAAAGGGGACTAATAGGAGTGAGGAATTTCCTAAAACAGGGTTAGGGGACGAGAACGGGCGGGAAGCCAGTTAATGAGATGATGGAATATGTAGCAACAAAATGCAAGGAGGTGAGGAGGGTTTGTCCCAAGGGTACGGAATTAATAAAAAAACCAGGATGACCCCAGGTTCCCAAAAGGGCGGGAGGAAAAAAACCAAGTGTGTGGGAATGGAGAAATAGAAGGAAAGGACCCGGGAGAATAAGGAGAACGTCGTAGAGCCAGAAAGAATATGCACAGATAAGGGGGGGGCCCCAAAGACAATATGAAAATGACATAGCAGCAAAAGCCAAATATGACCCGAAACTTTTTGTACAGCCACATCAGGGGGAAAAAAACAACATAAAGGACCAGGTAATCAGGAAAGGGAAGGAAGGAGGAGGACAACAAGAAATGACCGTGAAGTATGTGAAGAATCAACAAGAGATTCAAAGAAGTGTTCACAGAGGAGACAGAAGGGACTCAAGAAAGACGGAGGGGGGTGGGACACACCAAAGTGCTGGACACAGTGCACAACCGAGGAAGAAGTGAAGAGGCTTCTGAGTGAGTAGATACCTCAAAGGCAATGGGGCCAGATAACATCTCCCAGGGGTATTGAGAGAGGGGAAAGGGGGCGTATGTGTCCCCTTAAAACAATATTAAATACATTATCGAAACGGGAGATTGCCTGGGCATGGAAAGGGGACAGAAATGTAGCCCCAATTTTTAAAAAAAAGGAGACGCATGAAGCATTAAAACTAAGACCGTGCACTGACAGTATTTGTATGCAAAATCTGGAGAAGATTACGGAGAAGAGTGGTGGAACCCCCCAGAAAGGAAGAAATCATCAAAACCCGAGCCCAGGGTTTTAGGGGGGAAACCTGTGTACAAATATGGAGTTTATGCTGGGGATTGGATTGCATTTTCTTGGACTGCAAGGGGTTTTGAAAAGTTCCCCCACGAGATTGGTGCAAAAATGGAGGACCAAACAGGGGTAAAGGGGAAGGCACTACAAAAGGATCAGGAATACTTGTCGGAAGAAGCAGCGATCATGGTACGGGCGAGGTGTCAGAGTGGGCAACTGTGACCAGCGGGGCCGCAGGGGTCAGTCCTAGGGACCGTGCTGTTTCTGGTAATTTTTGAACGAAACGGAAAGGAATAGACTTAGGTGTCCCTGTTTAGATGACGTGAAGTTGATGGAAGAATTCATCGATCGAAGACCAGGGGGGAAAATACAAAGGGATCTGGACAGGCTGCAGACCCGGTCCGCTTGGCTCCTGGAGTTCAATTCCCACCAAGTGCAAAGTCATGAAGATTGGGGAAGGGCAAAGAATGCCGCGGGACGGAGTACAGTCTAGGGGGTCAGAGACTACAAACCTCACTCAAGGAAAAAGATCTTGGGGTGAGTATAACACCAGGCACCAATCTCCGAAACGCACATCAACCAAATAACTGCTGCAGCATATGGGCGCCTAGCAAACCTCAGAAACAGCATTCCGACATCTTAATAAGGAATCATTCAGGACCCCGTACACCGTGTATGTTAGGCCCATATTGGAGTATGCGGCACCAGTTTGGAACCCAAAAACCTGGCCAAGCATGTGAAGAAACTAGAGAAAGTGCAAAGGTTTGCAACAAGACTAGTCCCAGAGCTAAGAGGTTGTCCTACGAGGAGAGGTTAAGGGAAATCAACCTGACGACACTGGAGGACAGGAGAGATAGGGGGGACATGATAACGACATACAAAATATGAGAGAATTGACAAGGTGGACAAAGACAGGATGTTCCAGAGATTGGACACAGTAACAAGGGGACACAGTTGGAAGCTGAAGACACAGATGAATCACAGGGATGTTAGGAAGTATTTCTTCAGCCACAGAGTAGTCAGTAAGTGGAATAGTTTGGGAAGCGATGTAGTGGAGGCAGGATCCATACATAGCTTTAAGCAGAGGTATGATAAAGCTCACGGCTCAGGGAGAGTGACCTAGTAGCGATCAGTGAAGAGGCGGGGCCAGGAACTCGGACTCGACCCCCGCAACCTCAACTAGGTGAGTACTAGGTGAGTACACACACGACATGATGGAAGGAATAGACTCTGAAGTGTCCCTGTTCGCAGATGATGTGAAGTTGATGAGAAGAATTAAATCTTACGAGGATGAGGCAGGACTGCAAAGAGACCTGGACAGGCTGGACATGTGGTCCAGTAACTGGCTTCTCGAATTCAATCCAGCCAAATGCAAAGTCATGAAGATTGGGGAGGGGCAAAGAAGACCGCAGACAGAGTATAGGCTAGGTGGACAAAGACTACAGACCTCACTCAGGGAAAAAGGGACCTTGGGGTGACCATAACACCGAGCACATCACCGGAGGCACACATCAACCAAATAACCGCTGCAGCATACGGGCGCCTGGCAAACCTGAGAATAGCGTTCCGATACCTTAATAAGGAATCGTTCAAGACACTGTACACTGTGTATGTTAGGCCCATATTGGAGTATGCAGCACCAGTCTGGAACCCACACCTGGTCAAGCACGTCAAGAAGTTAGAGAAAGTACAAAGGTTTGCAACAAGGCTAGTCCCAGAGCTCAAGGGAATGTCGTACGAGGAAAGGTTAAGGGAAATCGCACTGACGACACTGGAGGACAGAAGGGTCAGGGGAGACATGATAACGACATACAAGATACTGCAGGGAATAGACAAGGTGGACAGAGATAGGAGTCTCGACCCCTGCAACCACAATTAGGTGAATTAGGTGAGTACACACACACTTGACGCAAACACTTGACACAAACACGTACCCCCCCTCCCCTATCCACCTCTCCCCCTTCCCTAAACACCTCACCTTAGCCACCTACCCCTCCCCCAAACCACCTAACACCCTCCCCAAACCGTCTAAGCCCCCCAAACTACCTCCCTCCCTCCAATAACTATCCTCCCCTCCCCCATAACCATTCATCCCCTCTCTCCCTCAAACCATCTAACCCCCTCCCCCAACTATCTCTACCCCTCCAATAACCATCCTCCCCCTCCCCCACAACCACCCATCCTATCTCCTCATAACCATCTATTCCCCTCCCCCTAACCACCCGTCCCCCCTTCTGTGGAGCAACGGGGGAACCTAGAACCAGGATGACGACAAGGTGCTCCAAGGACGAATCTGGGAGGGAGGAATGGGAGGTAGAGCTCAAAAAAAGGGAGGAAGACTGGGGAAGGAGACTAGATGAGCTGGAAAGGAAGATGGAAGATAGGTTAGCAGCAGAATGCAGAAGGTGGAAGCAACAGGCCACAGCAGCAGAAATCAAGATAGAGAGATTAGAAGAGGAGCTGAGACATCTGAAACAGCACAGAGACAAAGATATTACAGAAGTAGCATCGGCAATGGCTACATCAAAGACAGACAACAGGTCTGAAGGAAGCATGGAAACTAAACTGCATGCAGAGGTCCTGTCAAACCCACATGGGGCCAAAACAAAGACAGGGAGCACACTAGGACAGAATGAGAGGTTGGAAGACATTGAAGGAACTAGGACATGTGCAAAGACCTTACCAGATACCTGTGGGGGCCCAGGAACAGGTGAGCAGGAAGGACAAACCAAGAAGCATAGGGGCCATAACTAGGGAAGGGATTGAAGGCAGGAACACTCCATGGGAAGGAATTAAAACATATCAGAGGATGCAATGGGAGTCACAGTGCGAGGTGGAAAGGGAGAGATCCGTGTTTGTCTATGGGCTAGACTAAGCTAAAGGGGAAACTTATGATGAAAGAAAGCAGGAGGAGAAAAAAGCGATTGAAGATATCATGAAGGTTATAGGCGAGGGGGACATGACCCAGGTGGCAAATTTTCGGAGAATTGGGTGGTTCACAAAGAAAAGGAATCGGCCTCTCAAAGTAATTTTCAAGGCAGAATCAACCCGAACCATGATCCTGCAGGAGAAAGCGCGGCTGAGAGGCAAGCAGGAGTTCCGGAGTGTGTATCTCGATCGAAACAGGACACAGGACGAAAAGAAGACAATGAAAGAGAGAGTTCAAAAACGAAAGGAGAAATGGGAGGAAATGAAAAAGGAGAGCACAATAACCCAGGATCAAATGGAAGGACAAGCGCACCCCCAGAAACACCTGCAGAAGGACTCCAGCCACGACGCCCCTAAGGCAACTGAACAATCCAAACCAACCATCACACACCGATCCCTCTGTTTCCACCCCCCGCACCACAGTTACAGTATTAGAACAGAAGTTGAAGGTTTGGTTCACAAATGCAGATGGATTAACGAGTAAACATGAGGAATGGAAAGAAAGAATCAATGAGAAGTCCCCAGACATCATAGCAGTTACAGAAACAAAACTCACGGAGACAATAACAGATGCAATCTTCCCACCAGGATACCAGATCATGAGGAAAGATAGAAGGGGCAGGGGGGGAGGTGGGGTTGCTCTGCTTGTAAAAAACAGATGGAAATTCGAGAAAATGGAAGGCATAGATGAGACGGGAGAAAGAGACTACATAGCAGGTACACTTCAGTCTGGGGAACACAAAGTGGTCATTGCAGTGATGTATAATCCACCACAGAACTGCAGGAGGCCAAGAGAGGAATATGAAGAGAGCAACAGAGCAATGGTGGACATACTTGCTGAGGTGGCAAGAAGAGCTCACTCCAGCAGAGCAAAGTTGCTGGTTATGGGGGATTCCAACCACAGGGAGATTGACTGGGAAAACCTGGAGCCACATTGGGGTCCTGAAACATGGAGAGCCAGGATGTTGGACGTGGTGCTGGAAAACCTCATGCACCAACATGTTAAGGACACTACCATTGTGAGAGGGGAGGATGAACCAGCAAGATTGGACCTTGTGTTCACCCTGGGCAGCTCAGATATTGAGGACATCAAGTATAAGAGTCCCCTAGGAGCTAGCGACCACATGGTTCTGTGCTTTGAATACATAGTAGAGCTGCAAGTGGAGAGAATAACAGGAGTTGAATGGGAAAAGCCTGACTATAAAAGAGGGGACTACATAGGGTTGAAGAACTTCCTGCGGGAGGTCCAGTGGGACAGAGAACTGGCAGGAAAGCCAGTAAATGAAATGATGGAATATGTAACAACAAAATGCAAGGAGGCAGTGGAAAGGTTTATTCCCAAGGGCAACAGTAACAACAGGAAGACCAGAATGAGCCCCTGGTTTACCCGACGGTGTAAGGAGGCAAAAACAAAGTGCAATAGAGAATGGAAAATGTACAGAAGGCAGAGAACACACGAAAATAGGGAGATCAGTCGCAGAGCCAGGAATGAGTACGCACAGGTAAGGAGGGAGGCCCAGCGACAGTATGAAAATGACATAGCATCGAGAATCAAGACTGACCCGAAACTGTTGTATAGCCACATCAGGAGGAAGACAACAGTCAAAGACCAGGTGATCAGATTAAGGACAGAAGGTGGAGAACTCACAAGAAATGATCAGGAGGTATGTGAGGAGCTGAACAGGAGATTTAAGGAAGTTTTTACAGTAGATACAAAAAGGGATGTGGGAAGACAGCACAGAAGGGAACATCAAGAGGAAATATACCAACAAGTGTTGGATGACATACGAACAACTGAGGAGGAGGTGAAGAATCTCTTAAGTGACCTTGACACCTCAAAGGCGATGGGACCGGACAACATCTCCCCATGGGTCCTTAGAGAAGGAGCAGAGATGCTGTGCGTGCCTCTAACCACAATCTTCAACACATCCCTTGAAACTGGGCAACTACCTGAGAAATGGAAGACAGCTAATGTAGTCCCCATATTTAAGAAAGGAAACAGAAACGGGGCACTAAACTACAGACCTGTGTCTCTGACATGTATTGTGTGCAAAGTCATGGAGAAGATTATCAGGAGGAGAGTGGTCGAACACCTGGAAAGGAACAAGATTATAAATGAAAACCAGCATGGGTTCATGGAAGGCAAATCTTGTATCACAAACCTCCTGGAGTTTTATGACAAGGTAACAGAAGTAAGACACGAGAGAGAGGGGTGGGTAGATTGCATTTTCCTAGACTGCAGGAAGGCCTTTGACACAGTTACCCACAAGAGATTAGTGCAGAAGCTGGAGGATCTGGCGCATGTAAAAGGGAGGGCACTGCAGTGGATAAGGGAATACCTGACAGGGAGGCAGCAACGAGTCATGGTACGTGAAGAGGTATCACAGTACGCGCCTGTTACGAGCGGGGTCCCACAGGGGTCAGTTCTAGGACCAGTGCTATTTTTGATATATGTGAACGACATGATGGAAGGAATAGACTCTGAAGTGTCCCTGTTCGCAGATGACGTGAAGTTGATGAGAAGAATTAAGTCGGATGAGGATGAGGCAGGACTGCAAAGAGACCTGGACAGGCTGGACATGTGGTCCAGTAACTGGCTTCTCGAATTCAATCCAGCCAAATGCAAAGTCATGAAGATTGGGGAGGGGCAAAGAAGACCGAAGACAGATTATAGACTAGGTGGACAAAGACTACAGACCTCACTCAGGGAGAAAGACCTTGGGGTGACCATAACACCGAGCACGTCACCGGAGGCACACATCAACCAAATAACCGCTGCAGCATACGGGCGCCTGGCAAACCTGAGAATAGCGTTCCGATACCTTAATAAGGAATCGTTCAAGACACTGTACACTGTGTATGTTAGGCCCATACTGGAGTATGCAGCACCAGTCTGGAACCCACACCTGGTCAAGCACGTCAAGAAGTTAGAGAAAGTACAAAGGTTTGCAACAAGGCTAGTCCCAGAGCTCAAGGGAATGTCGTACGAGGAAAGGTTTTAAAGGGAATTGGACGACGACACTGGAGGACAGAAGGGTCAGGGGAGACATGATAACGACTACAAGTACTGCCG
>NW_026469889.1:0-12368 GCF_026875155.1 Cherax quadricarinatus | reverse complement strand
GTGTGGGGTTGTTGTGTGTGGTGTGTGTGTGTGTGTGTGTGTGTGTGTGTGTGTGTGTGTGTATGTGTGTGTGTGTGTGTGTGAGAGAGTATGTGTGTGTGTGGTGTGTGTGTGTGTGTGTGTGTGTGTGTGTGTGTGTGTGTGTGTGTGTGTGTGTGTGTGTGTGTGTGTGTGTGTGTGTGTGTGTGTGTGTGCTAATGTGTGTGGTGTATATGTGTGTATATGCATGCTTGTCCGTGTGTGTCTTTATATGTGTGTTTGTGTGGGTGCGTACTCGCCTATTCGTACTCACCTATTTGTGGTTGCAGGTGTCGAGTCACAGCTCCTGGCCCCGCCTCTTCACTGATTGCTACTAGGTCCTCTCCCTCCCTGCTCCATGAGCTTTATCATACCTCGCCTTAAAACTATGTATGGTTCTCGCCTCCACTACGTCACTTTCTAGGCTATTCCACGGCCTGACTACTCTATGACTGAAGAAATACTTTCTAATATCCCTTTGATTCATCTGAGTCTTCAACTTCCAATTGTGACCTCTTGTTTCTGTGTCCCATCTCTGGAACATCCCGTCTTTGTTCACCTTGTCTATTCCGCGCAGTATTTTATGTGTCGTTATCATGTCTCCCATGACCCTCCTGTCCTCCAGTGTCGTCAGGCCGATTTCCCTTAACCTTTGTTCGTAGGACAATTCCCTTAGTTCTGGGACTAGTCTTGTTGCAAACCTTTGCACTTTCTCTAATTTCTTGACGGGCTTGACCAGGTGTGGATTCCAAACTGGTGCTGCATACTCCAGTATGTGCCTGACATAAATGGTATACAGAGTCTTGAACGATTCCTTACTGAGGTATCGTAATGCTATCCGTAGGTTTGCCAGACGCCCGTATGCTGCAGTAGTTATCTGATTGATGTGCGCCTCATGAGATATGCTCGGTGTTATACTTACCCCCAGATCTTTTTCCTTGAGTGAGGTTTGCAGTCTTTGGCCATCTAGATTATATTGTGTCTGCGGTCTTCTTTGCCCTTCCTCAATATTCATGACTTTGCATTTGGCAGGGTTAAACTCAAGGAGCCAGTTGCTGGACCCGGCTTTTAGCCTGTCCAGGTCTCTTTGTAGTCCTGACTGATCCTCGTCCGATTTGATTCTTCTCATTAACTTCACATCATCTGCCAACAAGGACACTTCTGAGTCTATCCCTTCCGTTATGTCATTCACATATACCAAAAACAGCACAGGTCCTAGGACTGACCACTGTGGAACCCCGCTTGTCACAGGCGCCCACTCTGACACCTCGTCACGTACCGTGACTCGTTGTTGCCTCCCTGTCAGTATTCTCTGATCAATTGCAGTGTCTTTCCTGTTATGTGTGCCTGATCCTCTAGCTTTTACAGTAACCTCTTGTGAGGAACTGTGTCGAAGGCCTTCTTGCAGTCCAAAAAAATGCAGTCGATCCACCCCTCTCTTGTCTTACTTCTGTCACCTTGCCATAAAACTCCAGTAGGTTTGTGACACAAGATTTTCCTTCCCTGAAACCGTGCTGGTTGTCAATTATACACTTGTTTCTTTCCAGGTGCTCCACCACTCTCCTCCTGATGATTTTCTCCATGACATTGCATACTATACACGTTAGTGATACAGGTCTGTAGTTTAGTGCCTCATGTCTGTCTCCCTTTTTAAAAATTGGGACTACATTTGCCATCTTCCATACCTCAGGGAGTTGCCCAGTTTCAATGGATGTGTTGAAGATCTTTGTTAATGGCACACACAGCATTTCTGCTCCCTCTCTAAGGACCCACGGAGAGATGCTGTCCGGTCCCACCGCCTTTGAGGTATCAAGGTCACTTAGGAGCTATATGTGCGTGTGTGCGTGTGTGCGTGTGACAACGAATTCGTAATATAATTTTTTATTAATACAGCTACCGTAACCGTCTTGTACGGTCGAATCCAGAATACTAAAAATAGTAGAAGAAGCAGTTTTGACGTTATCAGTCCGTCGTCTTCGAAGGAGGTGTTCAGTCTCTCCTTCTTAAACGTGTATTAAGTTGGGTGGTTAATGGGGCTCAAAACCAACCCACAAAAATACTTTAATTGATAAAATTTTATTTGAAATATACTCTTATTATATATAAACTGAGAAAAAGACACTGTTTCGTGAATATATCCTATTGAAGCCTATAGCATAGGCATAGGTTGATTGCTTGGAATTTAAAAACCTCTCAACTACACTAGGCTCATAAAGGCTGCTTGGTAAGCTGTCCACTAACACACATAAATAATGCAAATACTAAAATGGGAATTAATGTCTCAGCATGTATATACTCTGGGAGAAATACAGCCCTCTAAGTATATATCCTGTGTTGCATAAGCATATGACCAGAGCTTAAACACTAGACCAGAAGTTAGGTACAACATTTGGAGTTGACGTCACGGGTAAGTTACGTCAACCCATTAGTAGAGTTAGTCGTGAAAGTGGTAGTAAGTACTTTAGTCAGTGAAACATTTCTGATATCCAGCTATAGTTATGTAGATTTATTTATTTATTTACTTATTTATTTATTTATTTATTTAAAAATTTGAGCACACATACAGAGGTACAAAAAATACAGATAAGAGCAGCATGCCAAAGCCACTTATACTATGCATAGCATTACGGGCTGGCTTAAAATTAACTTAAGATGAACTAAGCAGTGATAATACTTTAATGTAAACAGATTACTATAAAGCACAAGTGAGTATTACAAAGACAGGTCATATGGTTGCATGCATTGTTGTACATTCAGTAGAATGGAGTATTCTGTTAGGTAGTGTATTTAAAAAATAATAAAGTTAGATTGGGTTTTAGGTTTAACATTTATGTGATATAATTGTGAGAAACATTTAGGATATACAATTTATAAGGTTCAGTTATTCAGTATTTATTTGGTTTTGGGTGAGTAAGTGATCTTTGAGAAGAGACTTGAATTTATAAACAGGTATGTGTTTCTTTTATATTTACAGGTAATGAGTTCCAGATTTTAGGGCCTTTTATGTGCATTGAGTTTTTGCATAGTGTGAGATGGACACGAGGAACATCAAGAGTGATCTGTGCCTTGTGTTATGGTCATGTGTTCTGTTGAGGTTGGCAAGGAGATGTTTGAGGGGAGGGTTAATATCAGAGTTAAGTGTTCTATGTATGTAATAGGTGCAGTAATAAGTATGAATGTTTTGTATGGTGAATAGGTTTAGTGTATTGAATATTGGTGGAGTGTGCTGCCTATAGTGAGAATTTGTTATCATTCTATACTGCAGCCTTTTGTTGGGTAATTAGTGGTCTGAGATGGTTACTTGTTGTTGAGCCCCATGCACAAATTCCATAGGTGAGATAGGGGTAAATAAGAGAGTGATATAGGGCCAGGAGGGCTGACTGTGGAGCATAGTACCGTATCTTCGATAGTATGCCTACAGTCTTGGAAATTTTCTTAGAAATTTGTTGTATATGTGTATGAAATTTGAGTCTATTATCAAGGTGGATTCTAAGAATTTTCCCTCTGTTAGCTTTGTGATAGGTGATCCGTTTATCATTATGTTAAGAGGGACATCTGTAGCTCTGTTACCAAACTGAATGAAGTAGGTTTTGTCAATGTTTAGTGTAAGTTTGTTAGTCCTCATCCAGGTAGATATTTTCTGTAATTCGGTATTACAGTATTGGCTAGCGTGACTGGGCTGGGTGGGAGAAGACGTATGTAGTGTCATCTGCAAATAGTGTGGGTTTGAGTAATTGCGAAGCATTTGGTAGGTCATTTATGTATAGGAGAAAGAGAGAGAGGGCCAAGGACACTTCCCTGTGGGACACCAACTGTAATTGGTTGTGCAGAAGAGTTTGCCCCATTTGCATACACATATTGGCTTCTGTTGCTGAGGTATGACTTGAGGTAGTTGAGGGAGTGCCCTCTTATACCATAGTGTGACAATTTTACGTGGAGCAAGTCATGGTTAACTGTATCAAAAGCTTTACGTAAGTCAATGAAGATCCCCAGTGGGACTTCTTTTTTCTCTATTGCAGTGTATATATGTTCTAGCATGTGTATAATGCATCATTAGTATTTTTATTTGGCCTGAATCCAAATTGGCAGGGGTTGAGGTATGTTTTGGGAGATAAGGTAGGAGTAGATTCGTTTATGAATTAATTTTTCGAAGATTTTTGAGAGTGGGTGTAAGTTGGATATTGGCCTATAGTTATTCAACTCTGTTTGGTCTCCTCCTTTGTGGATCGGGGTGACCCTTGCTATTTTGAGTACTGTAGGGAAGGTGGAGGATTCAATGGATTTGTTTAAAGAGTGTTGCAATGATTGGTGATAGCACTTTTGACACTTTTTGTATTAAAGGGTGGTAAGGTATTTAAATCTCCTGCCTTGTTTTTTAGCGTGTTGATAATAAGGGAGACTTCGTATGGGTTAGTCGGAGCTAGGAACAGTGTGTTCGGGTGTAGTTGCCAGTGAGGTAGTCATTTGGTGGGGTATCTGAGCTTGGGATTTTATTGGCAAGGTTTTGTCCTATAGTGGAGAAGAAGTCATGAGTCTGTTTGCTGTTCTGTTGGTGGGAGTTGGGGGGTTCATCTTGATTTTGCTAATTTTATTTCGCTATTTCGTGATATCTTTTTTGTTCCTAGAATTTCTGATAGGGTTTTCCAGGTCTTTTTTATATCACCTCGTAAGTTGGATAATCTGTTCTCATAATACAATTTTTTTGCCCTTCTTATCAGGCTGGTTAGGATTGACGAGTAACGTTTTGTTTGGTCTCTGGTTATGTGACCCATTCTGTACTGTTTTTCATATTGGTGTTTTGTATTTATGGATTTGAGAATGCTGGGTGTTAACCAGGGACTGTTCAGTCTCTTAGCTGTCATCTGTTTAGTTTTTTTAGGGCAGTGCTTGTTAGATTAAGATTCAGGAAACAGTTCAGGAGACAGTTCAGGAGACAGGTCAGGAAAGAGGTCAGGAAAGAGGCCACGAAAAACATGTGAAGGAAGAGGTCAGGAAACAGGTCAGGAGACATGTCAGGAGACAGGTCAGGAAAAAGGTCAGGAAAGAGTTCAGGGAAGAGGTCATGAAACACGTCAGGAAAAATGTTATGGAACAGGTCAGGAAACTGGTCAGAAAACAGGTCAGAAAATAGGTCAGGAAGCAAGTCAGGGAACAGGTCAGAAAAATACGTCAGGTAACAGGACAGCAGACAGGTCAGGAAAGAGGTCAGTAAACAGGTCAGGGACAAGGTCAGGAGACAGGTCAGAAAACAGGTCAGGAAGCAGGTCAGGGAACAGGTCTCAAAAAGATCAGGAAGCAGGTCAGGGAACTGGTCAGGAAACAGGCCAAGACAGAGGTCAGGAAATAGGTCAGGAAACAGGTCAAGAAACAGGTCAGGGAACAGGTCAGGAAATAGGTCAGAAAACAGGTCAGGAAGCAGGTCAGGGAATAGGTCAGAAAACAGGTCAGCAGACAAGTCAGGAGACAGGTCAGGAGACGGGTCAGGAGACACGTCAGGAGAGAGATCACGAAACAGATCAGGGAACAGGTCAGGAAGCAGGTCAGGAGAGAGGTCAGGAAAAAGATCAGGAGAGAGGTTAGTGAACAGGTCATGAAACAGGTCAGGAGACAGGTCAGAAAAAAGATCAGTAAAGACACTGTAAATCTCCGGGCGAACATTAACCAAGTATTCAAATAGACCACAGACAACAGTATGACGTTTAATTAGAAAAAAAATCAATTACTCCGTTATGAGGAAATAAAAACCAGATCGAAGTATAAAACAAATGCTAATCACACAATATAGCGAAAAACTAATGTGAAGGACCTGGGAGTGATAATGTTAGAGAATCCCACAAATTACTTGGTCTTTCATTGTCTTTCTTCTGATGTGGATGCCAGGTAATTTTGTCTCAGCCTCGGCTTTTGCTGCTATGTCATTTTAAATATAGTTAAGCATAGTAACATCAACACTTATGTCTTACACTGACACATACACATCGATGGTAAATGTTGATTAAGAGTATTTTGAAGACAGTGACAGTGAGAGAAGTAAAGGTGTGAAGAAGAGACAAGAAAGATGCACTTGTCAGCAAGACAGTTAAACAAATCTCTATGTGTCTACTTCAGTTTTCTTTACTTCACTTTACTTCACGGCCTCTCCCTCTATGGTGCGACGATTCTCGAATCGCCAGCCCGTCCCACGTCGGACCAACTCTAGTCCCACTTCTAAACGCCAACGACAATCTCCTGTTGAAGTTACTTCGTTACCTTCCCATTCTACTCGGAAAAGACCGACACGTCATGCACTCCCTCTCCACACTCAGTTTCGGACCATACAATGGACTAAATTCTTTACTTTAAGACCGACTTCTTCTACTGCCTATCTTTCCGACCATAGTATTGGCAAAGCGCTCCTATGCCACATTGGTAGAAATATTTCCTTTCATGCTCTTAAGAGTGGTACGCGCATCGTCACAGTCCAGAATGCTACCCAAGCTCATGATCTTTCTCTTCTTTCACATATCGATACTATTCCTATCACTATTGAAAGACATCATCCCCTAGGAGCTAGTGACCACGTGGTTCTGTGCTTTGAATACATAGTAGAGTTGCAAGTGGAGAAAGTAACAGGAGTTGAATGGGAAAAGCCAGACTATAAAAGAGGGGACTACATAGGGTTGAGGAACTTCCTGCAGGAGGTTCCGTGGGACAGAGAACTGGCAGGAAAGCCAGTAAATGAAATGATGGAATATGTAACAACAAAATGCAAGGAGGCAGTGGAAAGGTTTATTTCCAAGGGCAACAGAAACAATGGGTAGACCAGAACGAGCCCCTGGTTTACCCGACGGTGTAAGGAGGCAAAAACAAAGTGCAATAGAGAATGGAAAAAGTACAGAAGGCAGAGAACACATGAAAATAGGGAGATTAGTCGCAGAGCCAGGAACGAGTATGCACAGGTAAGGAGGGAGGCCCAGCGACAGTATGAAAATAACACAGCATCGAAAATCAAGACTGACCAGAAACTGTTGTATAGCCACATCAGGAGGAAGACAACATCAAAGACCAGGTGATCAGACTGAGGACAGAAGGTGGAGAACTCACAAGAAATGATCAGGAGGTATGTGAGGAGCTAAACAGGAGATTTAAGGAAGTTTTTACAGTAGAGACAGGAAGGGCTCTGGGAAGACAGCACAGAAGGGAACATCAAGAGGGAATATACCAAAAAGTGTTGGATGACATACGAACAACCGAGGATGAGGCGCAGAAGCTGCTAAGTGACCTTGATACCTCAAAGGTGATGGGACCGGACATCTCCCCGTGGGTCCTTAGAGAAGGAGCAGAGATGCTGTGAGTGCCCCTAACCACAATCTTCAACACATCCCTTGAAACTGGAAATGGAAGACAGCAAATGTAGTCCCCATATTTAAGGAAACAGAAACGAGGCACTAAACTACAGACCTGTGTCTCTGACATGTATTGTATGCAAAGTCATGGAGAAGATTATCAGGAGGAAAGTGGTGGAACACCTGGAACGGAACAAGATTGTAAATGAAAAGCAGCATGGATTCATGGAAGGCAAATCCTGTGTCACAAGCCTTCTGGAGTTTTATGACAAGGTAACAGAAGTAAGACACGAGAGAGAGGAGTGGGTTGATTGCATTTTCCTAGACTGCAGGAAGGCCTTTGACACAAGAGATTAGTGCAGAAGCTGGAGGATCAGGCGCATATAACAGGGAGGGCACTGCAATGGATCAGGGAATACCTGACAGGGAGACAACAACGACTCATGGTACGTGAGGAGGTATCACAGTGGGTGCCTGTGACAAGCCGGGTCCCACAGGGGTCAGTTCTAGGACCAGTGCTATTTTTGATATATGCGAACGACATGATGGAAGGAATAGACTCTGAAGTGTCCCTATTCGCAGATGATGTGAAAGTGATGAGAAGAATTAAATCGGATGAGGATGAGGCAGGACTGCAAAGAGACCTGGACAGGCTGAAAATGTGGTCCAGAAACTGGCTTCTCGAATTCAACCCTGCCAAATGCAAAGTCATGAAGATTGGGGAGGGGCAAAGAAGACCGCAGACAGAGTATAGGCTAGGTGGACAAAGACTACAGACCTCACTCAGGGAGAAAGATCTTGGGGTGACCATAACACCGAGCACGTCACCGGAGGCACACATCAACCAAATAACTGCTGCAGCATATGGGCGCCTGGCCAAACCTGAGAAATGCATTCCGATACTTTAATAAGGAATCGTTCAAGACACTGTACACTGTGTATGTTAGGCCCATACTGGAGTATGCAGCACCAGTCTGGAACCCACACCTTGTCAAGCACGTCAAGAAGTTAGAGAAAGTACAAAGGTTTGCAACAAGGCTAGTCCCAGAGCTCAGGGAAATGTCGTACGAGGAAAGGTTGAGGGAAATCGGACTGACGACACTGGAGGACAGAAGGGTCAGGGGAGACATGATAACGACATACAAGATACTGCGGGGAATAGACAAGGTGGACAGAGATAGGATGTTCCAGAGAGGGGACACAGAAACAAGGGGTCACAACTGGAAGCTGAAGACTCAGACGAGTCACAGGGACGTGAGGAAGTATTTCTTCAGTCATAGAGTCGTCAGGAAGTGGAATAGCCTAGCAAGTGAAGTAGTGGAGGCAGGAACCGTACATAGTTTTAAGAAGAGGTATGACAAAGCTCAGGAAGCAGAGAGGGAGAGGACCTAGTAGCGATCAGTGAAGAGGCGGGGCCAGGAGCTTAGTCTCGACCCCTGCAACCACAATTAGGTGAGTACAATTAGGTAAGTACACACACACACTACAGGAAGGTATATATGCAAGCAAATGTAGATGGTACACAGTGCCCCAGTTATTAAAAAAAAGTGTTACAGTAGGTCGTAAGTGATGTAACAAAATTCGAAAAAGTAGTTAGAGAAAAAAGGATTGAACATAATAACTGGTAAATAATTTGATTTTGTCTATAAAATCCTGTAATTATAATCAGTCAAGTTATTATATGAGAGATAACATTTACAAAGAGCACCAGAAAACCTCCGCTAGTGCTATCAGAGATATAAAGATCACTGGGTTATATGTAGTTATACAACAGATTTAAATGTTACGCTTATACATAAAACACTTAAGTAAAAGATCACAAATTATACAACTTGTAAAATTAAAAAAAGCAAATATCACGCTTTTACTTTTGGTATATCCGGTTTGTAAAGTAACGTTTTTATACATAAAAATGTCAAGTTGTAAATGTTATGTTTTACATAAAAACCCCGGTGTACGATGATCACAATTTTTAAAACAAAAACCCCAAAAAAATATTTTGAGATAAAAAGTAACACATAAAAAATACAAAGCTGAGGAAAATTTAAATAAGAACTAAAAAGCATGACTTTTAAAATAGCAAATTTAAAAAAGTGGCCTCCCCTGGTGTTTGGTTTGAGGAGTTTTCTTTGGCGGATGTTTCCGTTGCCCGGGGGATGTATTTACGGCCAGATTTCCCGTGTCCCCCCCGGAATTACATTGTTGTATATACTGCTATTTAAACATTGTGTTGTAATATCATATATGGTCAGAGCTTCTGGTGTTGTTTACATGTGAAGAGTTAAGTTCCTCTTGAAAAAATTTATTATTTTTGGGCCCTTCAATTCTAAACTCCTTCAGGGATGAGTTTAAACCCTTTTTTTTCCCATTTATTTATGATAATATTTTGCAAATGATTGTGAGGTAAAACACTTTTTTCCCACTTTAGTGCTAATGACAGAATGGTGTAAATTCAAAGTTTTTTAAAAGAAAAGGTTTTTGTAAATTCTACTCTGCATTCCCTTTTTCATATCTAACGAGAGAGCACAAATTTTTCTAAGATTGATGTTTATAGTTAAAAATTCAAATTAAATTTTTTAAAAACCACTAACAACATTTTAATTAACTTTAAGTCTTTTTGAAATAATTGATTAACTAGCTTTAACTGTTTCTCTCAAAGTTTTTAAAAGGCGTTATTTACACAAAACTTATTTGTCTGCATTACATGACGAGCAAACTTCAGCCTCGTGAATCTCATCAAGTAAAAGATTCGAAAAAATTTAGTGTTTTTGTGTCTAAGAACTTTAAAAAAAATGCAAATCTAAAAAGAAAATTTCAGTACAAGTAAAGTTAAATGACAGTATTAAAATTTTTATATGTATATATATTATATATTTATATTTATATTAAAAATAATAATATATATATATATATATATTTTTAATATATATATATTTTTATATTATATATATATAATATATATAATTTATATATATTTTTGTGTGCCGAATATGTAAAATGGTCAATTTTAAAGAACTCATTTAAAAATTAAAAACCTTACTGAAATTTTTCTTATAAGTTTAAAGATATTTTTTTCATTAATGTTGGTAAAAAATTATTATTTTGCACCAAAAAAAATTAGAAAAAATTACCTAACCCTTTTTATAACAAGAACAATTTATTTTAGCTAACCCAACTAAAAATTTTTTTTGATTACTCGACTCAAGAAATCGTAATGACACGATTGCAAAAAAACCATACCCCGGGCCCGGGGGTTTAATCCCGGCCGGGGGTTTTGGGTTTTTTTTTGTTTTTTTTAAAAAATTTAATTAAACAAAACCAGTGAAAAATATTTTTTTCGTTAGGTTTTGAAGATTTTGGCGAAATTTTTTCTTTAAAAAATTTCGCTTGTCCCATTGGCAAGATGGCGTTGCTATTTAAGCCCAAAATCGCAAGTTCTGCGTATTTGGCCCGACATATATATATAATGTCGTCCCCATAGGCAGAACTTGCGATCTTGGGTTAAAAAGCAACGCTATCTTGCCATATGGACAAACGAAAATTTGTTAACAACAATTTCGCCAAAATCATTCTGAACCTAACGGAAAAAATATTTTTCACTCTGTTTGTTTAGTATTAAATTATTGTAAACAAATCTGAAATATATTTAGTTGAGTTAGGTTAAAATAAATTGCGCTTGTTATAATAAGGTTAGGTACGTTTTCTAAGAATCTTTTGTTGCAAAATTAAAAATTTTTCATTATCATTAATGAAAAAAATATATCTTTAAACGTATAAGAGAAAATTTCAGAAAGGACATAATTTTAAATGAGTTCTTGCTAATTGACCAGTTTTACATATTCGGCACGACATATTATATATATAAAATATATATATATATATATATATATATATTTATATATATATATATATATATATATATATATATATTTATATATATATAATTATAAAATATTATATATATATATATATATATATATATATATATATATATATATTTATATATATATATATTATATAATATTTATATATATATATATATATATATATATATATATATATATATATATATATATATATATATATATATATATATATATATTATATATACATATATATATATAAAATATATATATATATATATATAATATATATATATATATATATATATATATATATATATATATATATATATATATATATATATTTTATAGGATGGGGTTCACCTCTGGTGTAAATTTTGGGACCCATTTGCCTCGGAGAAGTGGATAAAAAGGCTTCAAGGAAGAATATTTGGATTTCTTCCTGAAGCCATTTTTAATATTCCACTTCCCTAACCCCCATCTTTTAAAACTTTTTTTTTTTTTACCAATAGGAATATTTTATTACATAATATGGCACAGAAGATTTAAGAGATACATTGTTGATATAAAGGTGGCATATATATATATATATATATATATATATATATATATATATATATATATAATATATATTATATATATATATATATATATATATATTTTATATAATATTTTATATATATATATATGAAAGATGAGGTGAATCATAGAATTGATGAGGGAAAAAGAGTGAGTGGTGCACTTAGGAGTCTTGGAGACAAAGAACTTTGTCCTTGGAGGCAAAGAGGGGAATGTATGAGAGTATAGTTTTACCAACGCTCTTATATGGGTGTGAAGCGTGGGTGATGAATGTTGCAGCGAGGAGAAGGCTGGAGGCAGTGGACATGTCATGTCTGAGGGCAATGTGTGGTGTGAATATAATGCAGAGAATTCGTAGTTTGGAAGTTAGGAGGAGGTGCGGGATTACCAAAACTGTTGTCCAGAGGGCTGAGGAAGGGTTGTTGAGGTGGTTCGGACATGTAGAGAGAATGGAGCGAAACAGAATGACTTCAAGAGTGTATCAGTCTGTAGTGGAAGGAAGGCGGGTAGGGGTCGGCCTAGGAAGGGTTGGAGGGAGGGGGTAAAAGGTTTTGTGTGCGAGGGGCTTGGACTCCCCAGGGAG
>NW_026469888.1:0-12024 GCF_026875155.1 Cherax quadricarinatus | reverse complement strand
TTTCATAAAGTTGCAACTTAAATGTGTTGTGTTGTGCAAGAGCTGTGTACTGTTGAAAACAATCACCCAGAAAAGCAGGGAACAATCCCTGCAACAATTACTGATTTAAAAATTACAAAGGAGACAGGGATCAGTGCCTGAGGGTTTTAAAATAGTCTGGTATTCCGGACCCTGTTCACCCTCTGCTCCCAAAACCCAAACAATGACTGTAAAGGCACCTTCAAAATGGCCCCTTATGGATTACGTTTTCTTTTGTTATTTCCGAGAGTTTGTTAGTGTCGTAAAAATTTTATGAGATAAATCTCTGGGCTTATTTTTTATTAAAAAAAAATTTTTATAGGATAAAAAAAGAGCATTTTTTTGTTGTGGGTATGGTGTGTCCCCCTAGTTGTGGTCGCGGGGTTGAGTTAGTCCTGGCCCCGCCTCTTCATGGCCGTACTAATACTCCAAATGTGTGTGTGTGTGTGTGTGTGTGTGGGTTGTGGTGTTGTGGTTTTGTGTGTGTGTAAAAGATGCTAGAACTCAATGGGTTGGAGTCTGGGTGTCTGAATAATTGGGGGTTTGTTTGGGTTATTTGGAAAAAAGATTATATTTTTCCCCGTTCGAAATACAAAGGTTTGCGACGTGTTTTCTGAAGGAGAATCTTGGTACATTCGTAGTGGTCTGTGATGGGCGGGTAAGTATGGTTTTCAGGACGAGGTTATGTTTTTTGCAACCTGATCAGCTGGTGTTGTTTTTAAATAGTGTTCGGGCAAGATATTGACAGAAAATGTTAAAGTAAGGGATGATGGGGGTAGGATCAGTCCCAGTAACACCCCCGTGGCTAGATGGTAGTGCACTAGTGATATGCTGTGTGTTGTGCCTCTATATGGCAAGGTAAAAACAGGGGTTTGTTTCCTTAACTCTACCTCTGTTCATCCAGCAGTAAGCAGGACCTGGGTGTTAGTTGTGTGGGTGGATCCTGAGGGGGGGGGGGGGGGGTAGTATACCTTAGATGGCTGGTTTTGAAGCAAAAAGAAGTAGGTACAACTCTTAGCCTGAAATTGATCTGTATAAAAAAAAACTATGCCTTTTAAAAACCCCCTTTGGAAACCCGGACATGTACCCTGGTTTTTATGAAGTCGAGGAAATTTTATCCCTAAGACTCTGTCGCAAATCAAGAGCTTCAGTTTTTTGTTTAGAATGTCTGAAGCAAGTTTTTTCTTCTCTGCTTGACTCATGCAGCTGCGAAAATTTCTTGTAAAATTTTAAATTTAGGGTGAGTTGGGTTTGCGCATGTCACCGAGTGTTGGCTGAGTAATCTCGCTTTCCCAACCCATTCCCAAGAAAGCGAAGACGAAAACGACTTTGTTCAAGAAGTTCCTCACAAACCCCACTACACTTACTCATTCTGCTGAGACTTTTTCAGAAAAACCACTACTGGAAGCGCTGCAACAAGACCTACGTAATAGTAACGGGAGGAATTTTCCATACTTCCTCAACAACACAGATATTCTTGAAAACCGAGACGACACCAGCAACACTTGTGTGGTATGCAAGTTCAAGGAGAGTCATGCACCAGAACAACACTTGTGATGATTTTACAGACAACACAACCGGGTTTTAAAGAAGCCTAATTGTATTCCAGCACCACAAAGCACACGACTGGAAAATATATCACCTTAACACTTCTAACACACTTTGTAACTGCGCATTTGTCTTCTCAGCTTCCCTTAACAAAAACCCTCACTCTTCACTTCACCTTGACCCGGGGAACGAACATTCTCTATGATATTACTGTTCTTTATCATTCTCTTATGTCATCTGGAGTGTCCAAAGTCCAAGGAACAGAAGCAAGCACTAATATCCTTCAATCCAAGGTAGGTGATGAAATTGCAGCTGGACGTCACGAAAATTTATAACTCAACACGACGCACACCAACGAATGCTTCTGAGTAGGCACATAATTTCCTGAAATTTTATGTGACAGCAAACTACGTTCGAAATTACGAGTTATTCCCAAAGTGGTTAAGTAATGCAGTTAAATGTATTTCATAAATGCAAAAATAAAAGACAAAACTTTAATCAAATTTAACAGTGAAGATATAAATACCTAGAAGCGTATTTCTCTCTGCGTATATATGCTGAATATTCTATACTCCGTATTTAAGGGGTTGAAGTATTCATGGCAGGTAGTGGAAAGGTTTTCTTCACCTTAATAGGCTTTAAAACCCCCTTAACCCTCAAACACGTAAGAGTATATATCCATGAGAGGTATATTTCTAACAGCAGTATACTTTAATCCCTATTTCAGGGATTACGTTTTTCTTGAGTAGTTGATAAGCTGTAAACTCCTTACACCAACCAACAATATCTTTTAGAATAGTTACACCGGGAAAATGCTTATCTCTCTGCGTATGAGCGTAGAGAGTTTACTGGGCAATCCTATTTAAGGATTCAAGTTTCCTGTTGATGGTGAAACAAAATTGCATGCAAACATTAATGACGCTCGATAGTCAATAAGCTTCAAACCACATTACCCAAGACACCATCAATGTATACACCCACAAGTTATATCTCTCCCGTGTTTTATCAGGACTAAGATAACAAACAGTAAGACCTGACTAAGATAATAAACAGTAAGACACAGTGTAAGATACAAACAGTAAGCACAAAGCTAAGATAATAAACAGTAAGACACAGCGACTAAGATAACAAACAGTAAGACACAGTGACTAAGATAATAAACAGTAAGACACAGTGACTAAGATAAACATTCAGGAAACAGTGACTAAGACAACAAACAACGACCACACAGTGACAAAGGCAGCAAACAACGACCACACAGTGGACAAAGACAGCAAACAACGACCACACAGTGACAAAGACAACTCAAAGAACACTAGTATAGCAACAACAACTACGACGCAGTGACAACGACACACCACAGTACAACACAAAGAGCCATGGAGAGAGAGAGAGAGAGAGAGAGAGAGAGAGAGAGAGAGGAGAGGAGAGAGATGAGAGAGAGAGAGAGAGAGTGAGACCGAGAGGGAGAGAGAGAGAGAAGAGCCAAACTATTCCTAAAAACACGACCATGGCAATTAATTCCCAGGAGGCCACGATAGAGAACCTCGCTGCAGTGGGATTTGCAGTCTGGAAAAGAGAATTTTTTTTTCATCGGTGATAATACCACAGTTGTTAATTTATTAAGTGTTTAAAAAACAAATTGTCACTCTTCTGTTTAACATGAAAATACACACAACACACACTCACAGAGGTAAGACAGAAGAGAGAGAGGGATCGGTAGACTGCATCTTACTGGACTTCAAGAAGGTTTTCGACACAGTACCAAACAAGAGACTGGTTGAAAAGCTAAGGAGCAGGCAGGAATAGCAAGGAAAGTACTGCCATGGATCAGGGAACACCTGACAGGAAGGAAACAACGGTGTCGGTACGAAACGATGGTGTCAGTGTGTGTGAATGTGTCGAGTGGTGTTCCACAAGGGTCAATCTAAGTCCGGTGCTAGTACTCGTATATGTGAATGACATGACAGAAGGGATAGAGTCAGGAGGTGTCCTGTTTACACACACTTACACACACACACACACACACCACACACACACACACACACACACACACACACACACACACACACACACACACACACATACACCACACCACACACACACACACGAGACTAGTCCTGGAGCTAAGGGGTATATCCTACGAGGAGACGTTAAGGGAAATTGACCTGACGACATTGGAGTACAGGAGAGATATGTGGGATATGATAACGACATATGAATACTGAGAGGAATCGACAAGGTGGACAGAGACAGAATGATCCTGATATGGGATACAGCAACAAAGGGTCACAATTGGAAACTGAAGACTCGTATGAGTCACAGGGATGTTAGAAAGCATATCTTCAGTCCTAGAGTTGTTAGGAAGTGGAATAGTTTGGAAAGTGATGTAGTGGAGACAGGATCCATACATAGCTTTAAGAAGAGGTATGATAAGCTCACAGAGCAAGGAAAGTGATTTTAGTGATTTTTGGGGGGGGGGTTGTTTTAGCTCTTAGCAGAATACCAGTGATAGTGACTGGGTCAGTGAACAACCTAACAAGTGACAATGAAATCTTAAAAGTGAAATAGGCAAGAGGAAGACTGGAGTTTCAGGAAATTTGAAAGTGCTAAAGCTTGTTAGAGGCCTAACAGGCACCTGCTGCCACAAAGCTACAAATAATCAACTTACAAGGGCAAGAAAACCCAAAGTCAGAAAGTCAAGCATAATAAATATAATTGGTTAGTGAGGAGAACCGTGAGGTAGCATATAGCAAGTGCGAAAAGATAACAAACAAAGGGAAGAAAGTGAAAACGAAATAAAAGTATCAGTGAAGGTTGGAATATCAGAATTAGTACTGTCATAGTTTGTGTGTCATGAGGAAGGAAGTGAAATTACCAGCAGAAAAGTGAAAACACTTGAGGGGCGTGTAGGAGTCTAAGAAATAAGATAGATGAGCTAAGATTACTTGCAAGTGCAGGTAATATAGATATTGCTATAACAGAGACCTGGTTCAACCTGAAAGATAGAGAAATGCCTTCTGAATGCAACATACAGGGTTATAACTATTCCACAGTGATAGCGTCAACAGGAAGGGTGGTGGTGTGGCGATGTATGTCAGAGATAATTTAAATTGTTAAGTTAGACATGATATAAGAATAGAAACATCGAACACAGAATCTGTTTGGCTACAATTTCTCGATGGACGTGAAAAGTTAATTTTGGGTGTGATTTATAGGCCCCCAGACCTTGATAGGGAGTGCAGTAAGCTGTTTTGGGATGAAATTCATAAGGCATCTAGATATGAAAATGTTGTGATAATGGGAGATTTTAACTTTAGACAAATTGATTGGAATAATATGGACAGGAAATCTTGAGTCTAGTGACTTTCTTGATACAGTTCAGGATTTCTTTTTAAAACAGTTTGTGACAGAACCAACTAGAGGAAACAACCTGCTTGACTTGGTTCTTGCCAACAAAGATTCACTAATTAATAATCTTGAGGTTAATGATGAGCTTGGAGAAAGCAATCACAAATCACTTAGTTTCAATATATACATGGAGTTACACTGATAACTGCAATCAAGTCTCTTTCCTAGACTTCCGCTTGGCCCATTTCATGGCACTGAGAAATTACCTGGGTGGATTAAATTAGGATGACCTTACTATGGGTCAGGTAGGTGGTGTTTGTTGCCAATATGACGTTTTCTCAGAGCATAGTTCTAGCTGCCCAGACAATTTTTTTTTCTGAGTAGGGAAATTAGATCTAAAAAAAAATAAAACCCCAAAGGGAAAATGAACAATAGTTATAACATTTCATTGGTCAAAAGAGAGGCATATATGGCGTATCAAAAGGGGGGAAATGGGCAGTTAAGAAATAAATTTATATTCAATTAGAGAGAGAAATAATAAGAAAAGGAATAAGAAAATCAAAAAGGGGTTTTATGAGGCAAAGGTCGCAAGGGATTCAAAGACTAACCCAAAGGGTTCTTTCAGGTATACAGAAGTAAGAATTAGGGACAAGATAGACCTACTTAAGAGTAATTCAGGTCAGATCAATGACAGTGATAATGAAATGTGTGAAATATTCAATACTTTGTTCCTCTCTTTTTACTCAGGAAGATACAAGCGAAATTCCTGAAATAATAATTTATGTACAAGAAGACGATATTAAACTATGTACGATTGCGGTAACTAGTGACATGGTCCTCAGACAAATAGAGAAACTAAAACCTAACAAATCCCCAGGCCCTGATGAACTGTTTGCAAGGGTGTTAAAGGAATGTAAGGAGGAACTTAGCATACCTTTGGCTAATCTTTTTAACATATCACTACAAACTGGCATAGTGCCTGATAAGTGGAAAATGGCAAATGTAATACCTAATTACAAGGCAGGTTACAGGTCTTTAGTTTCAGTTTTATGGACCATAAGCCTTAACTCCACAGTGGAAAAATTTATGGAATCAATAACTACCGAAGCTTGTCGTAGCCATCTTGATAGGCATAAATTGATTAATGAATCTCAACACGGTTTTACAAAGGGGCGTTCTTGTCTTACGAATCACTAACTTTTTTCACTAAGGAATTTGAGGAGGTAGATCATGGTAATGAATATGATATTGTGTATATGGACTTCCAGTAAGGCTTTTGATAGAGTTCCACATCAGAGACTATTTAGGAAACTTAACGCACCAGCAATAGGAGAATTTTTTTCCCGGGAGAGGCTGGTTGACAAATAGGCAGCAGAGTTTGCATAAATGGGGAGAAATCAGAATGGGGGCACGTCACAAGCGGTGTTCCACAGGAATCAGTGTTGGGCCCGTTGTTGTTTTACAATTTCCATAAAAAGATATAGATGAGGAAATAAATAGTGACAAGCAAATTTGCTGATGACACTTTAAAATAGGCCGTCCAGTTCATTCTAATGAGGACATTAGAGCACTCCAGGATTTGAATACACTGATGCAATGGTCGGAGAAGTGACAGATGCAGTTTAATATAGACAAATGCAAAGTTCTAAATGTTGGAAAGGATAAAAAGCATGCCACATATAAACTAAATAATGTAGATCTTATATTACTGATTGAAAAAAAGGGTTTAAGAGTTCTGGGTTAGAGAACCTGAAACCAAGACAACATTTGCATAAGCGTTCGAAATAAAGCTAAATGAACCCTTTGGGCTTCAAATCGAAAAGCATAAATAAATAGAAATTCTCAGGTTGTCTTAACTTACTTTATCCTTGGTTAGGCCTCATTTAGACTATGCTGCACAGTTTTGGTCACCGTATTACAGAATGGATATAAATGCTCTGGAAAACGTTCAGAGGTGGATGACAAAGATGATCCCATGTATCAGAAATCTTCCCTATGAGGATAGGCTGAGGGCCCTGAATCTGCACTCTAAAAAAGTGGGGATATGATTGAGGGTATAAATGGAAAACAGAAATGAATAAGGGATGTAAATAGCATGCTAAAATATCTAGCCTAGACAGGACTCGCAGCAATGGTTTTAAGTTGGAAAAATTCAGATTCAGGAAGGACATAGGAAAGCATGGTTTGGTAATAGATTGTGGATGAGTGGAATAAACTCCGAGTACAGTTATAGAAGCTAAGACGTTGTGTAGTTTTATAAATTGGTTTGATAAATACATGACTGGGTGTACTGGGTCAGATGCCGTGCTCCTTCCTTGAGTGGAGGTGACCTGACTGGGTGGGCCATTGGTTCTAAGCTGGGAGTTGACATGGACCTACCCGCATGGGCCAGTAGGCCTGTTCAGTGTTCCTTCTTTCTTTGTTTCTTTTATATATATATATATATATTTAAAACATCACACATATATTATATAATATATATTATTATAAAATTTTATATATATATATATATATATATATATAATTATTATATATATATATATATATATATATATAATTATATATAATATATATATATATGTCGTGCCGAATAGGCAGAACTTGCGATCTTGGCTTAATAGCAAAAGCTCATCTTGCCATATAAGACAAGTGAGAATTTGTGTATGCAATACTATCGCTAAAATCATTCTGAACCTAACGAAAAAAATATATTTTGATTGTGTTTGTTTAATATTAAATTATTGTAAAAAAATCAAAAATTATTTAGTTGGGTTAGGCTAAAATAAATTGTTTTGTTATAATAAGGTTGGGAAAATTTTTTCAAATTTCCCTTTTGGTTGAAAAATTTGTTTTTTACATTATCACTAATGAAAAAAAAATTTTCTTTAAACGTATAAGAAAAAAATTTCAAAAAAGGAAAATTTTAAATGAGTTTTTTCCTAATTGCCAGTTTTAGTATTCGGCACGACTATATATATTTTTTAAAGAAATTTATCATAGGGCTAAGTGTAAAAAGAATAAAGGAAAGGAGGTATGGCACTTCATAACAAGGGGAAGGCAGCAACAACAAGACGCCACACTTTTTGCCAGACGAAGTAATATTCACCTAGTTGGGGTTGCACGGGGGGTTTAAAAAGCACCAGTTCTGCACGAGGGGAAAAAAAGGGGCACTCCCAAAAACATCAGAATTAGAGTAAATAAAATTTACTAAGGTGTTGGTAGTTAACTCAGAGTTAACGACAAGTAGTGCGGGGTCCCCCAGCACCACGTACGAATGTACACACGTAGGTACCACATCTGGCATGTCGGGGTTTGGGTTAAATTGGTTAAGTTTTTTTTGGGTTTTTGGGGATAATTTGGTTTTATGGTTAGGGTTAAATTTAAAACCCCAGCCTAACCTAGCCTTAATACCCAAACCAAAAACCTAACCAAAATTAATTAATCTAACTAAATTCTTACCCAAAAAACCCCAAAACGTAACTTGACCGGGACCTTTTTTTAAAATCATCTTAAAAAATGAAAAGGACCTTTTAAAAAAAATTTTATTACTATACACAATAATATTAATAATAAAAATAATAATAAAAATAAAAATTAAAAAATAATAATAATAATAAAAATAAATAATAATAAAAATAATAATAAAAATTTTCATTTCTCTGATATTTAAACCCTTAAAACCCAAAACTGGGTTCTGAGGAAAAAGGGTTTTCACCGTCTTTTAATTTTTTCTTTTTTCATAATATTAACTGTTACCAGGGGAAAACAAGTACTTAAAGGGGCCAGACAAGATGAAAAAAAACCTTTTTAAAGAAGAGTGGGTTTTATTTATAAAGAAGATTGTGAAGTAAAACATCTGCAGAAATTTTGTTCTTTTTAGGCTTCAGAGGACCCCGAAGGGAAAAACAGCTTCGAAAAATACAAAAAACCCCGTTGACGTTGTGAACTTTAGGGGGGCGGGAAAAGTAAAAATTTCAGAACGGGAAATGAGTTTTTCAGTCCAGGGTGGAGTGTGTTAAAAGGGAAGGGGAAAGGAAAAGCCTGCAGGTCAGTCCCCGGGTTTGAAGTGTGTTAAAATGGGGGAAGGGGAAAGAGAAAAAGCCCCTGCAGGCCCAGTCTCAGGGGAAAGTGTTTTTAAAACGGGGGAAGTGGAAGAAAACAAGCTCTGCGGGTTTCAGTTCAGGGGAGTGTTTTAAAAGGGAGGAAGGGGAAAAGAGACAAGCTCTGCAGGTCAGTCCCCGGGGTGGAGTGTTTTTAAACGGGGGAAGTGGAAGGAAAGCCTCTGCGGGGTGGGGTCTCAGGGGGGGAGTGTTTTTAAAGGGAGGAAAAGGGGGAAGAGACAAGTTTGCAGGTCAGTCTCGGGTGAAGTGTATTAAAACGGGGAAAGGGGAAAAGAGACAAGCTCTGCAGGTCAGTCTCAGGGGGGAAAGTGTGTTTAAACGAGGAAGTGGAGAAAACAACCCTTGAGGTCGTCTCAGGGTGGAGTGATTAAACGGGGAAAGGGGAAAAGAGAAAAAGCTTGCAGGTCGGGTTTTTAAAGGGGGGAAAGGGGGGTTTTAAACGAGGAAGTGGAAGGGGGACAAGCTTGAGGTCAGTCTCAGGGTAAAGGGTGTATTAAACGGGGAAAATTTTGGAAAAGAAAACAAGCTTCCCGGCCCAGTCTCGGGGGGGGTATTTTAAAACCCGGGGAAAGGGGGAAAAGAGACAACCCTTGCGGGTTTCAGTTTTAAAGGGTTTAAAAAGTGTTTTTAAACGGGGAAGGGGGGAAGAGACAAGCTCTGCGGGGCGTTCAGGGTGAAGTGTGAAAAAAGGGGAAAGTGGAAGAGAAAAAGCTCTGCAGGTCAGTTCAGGGTGAAGTGGGGTTAAACGAGGAAGGGGAAAAGGACAAGCTCTGCGGGGCATTTCTCAGGGGGGAAAGTGTTTTTAAACGAGGAGGGGGGAAAAGAGACAAGTTCTGCAGGTCAATCTCAGGGTGAAGTTTTGGTTAAAACGGGGGAAGTGGAAAAAAGAAAGCCTGCAGGTCAGTCTCAGGGTGGGTGAAATTAAACGGGGGAAGTGGAGGGGGGACAAGTTTCTGCAGGTCGTTCGGGGTTTGGAGTGTGTTTTTAAAAACGGGGAAAGGGAAAGAGAACAAGCTCTGCAGGTAAAGTCTAAAGGGTGAAGTTTTTTTTAAAACGGGGGGAAGTGGAAAGAAAAGCTCTGCAGGTCTTTTCTCCGGGGGGAGTATTTTAAAACGGGAAGGGGAAGAGACAAGCTCGGGCAGGTCGTTCAGGGTGAAGTGTTTTAAAACGGGGGAAGGGGAAAAGGCCCAAGCTCTGCGGGTTTGTCTCAGGGTGAAGTTTTTTAAAAGGGGAAAAGTAAAAAGGGGGACAAGTCTGCAGGTAAAAGGTTTTCGGGGGTTAAAGTGTTTTAAAAGGGGGAAGGGGAAGAGAAAAAGCTCTGCAGGCCCCGTTCGGGTAAAGTGTGTTAAACGGGGAAAAGGGGGAAGGGGACAAGTTTTGCGGGTTTCAATCTCGGGGTGAAGGTGTTAAAACGGGGGGAAGGGGAAGAGAAAAGCTCTCCCGGGGCCCAGTCTTGGGTGAAGTGTTTTAAAAGGGAGGGTGGAAAGAGACAGGTCTGTGGGGTCATTCTCAGGGTGGAGTGAAGTGTTTTAAACGAAGAACCCGGAAAAGGAAAGTCTCCCAGGTCAGTCCGGGTAAAGGGGGTTTTAAAAACGAAAAAAGGGGAAAGAGACAAGCTCTGCAGGTCGTTAAAGGGTAAAGGGGGTTTTTTTAAACGGGAAGTGGAAGAGAGAAGCTCTTGAGGTCATTCCCCGGGGTGGGGGTGTTTTAAACGAAGAAGTGGAAGAGCCCTTTTTGGGGGGTTTTTATAAACCTTTGTAAAAAATTTAAGAAAAATTTTTTATTTAGAAAAAACATTTTAATTTACGTGTTTTTCTAAACTAACATTTGGTTTTTTTACCTATAAAAAATGTTTTTTATATGACGCATTTTCAGAGCGTCTCAGCTCTTGCTCCCGACCCTCGGAAACCCCCGTGTTTATTTCCCAAAATTTTTTCTCAAGGGAAAATTTTTTCCCCAAAATTTTTTTTCCCGAGAATTTTGTTCCCCGATTTTTTTTTTTAAATTTTGGGGCCCGTTTTTGTTCCCCCAAAAAATACCCCTTTTCCCCCCTTATTTCCAATTTTTCCCCCTCCCCCTCTATTTCCATTTCCCATTCCATCCATTCTTTCCCATCACCCCCCCCAAACCGCCCTCCCCTCCCTTGAATCAAGGGCCAGCCTTAAACCCCCCTCATCTTCTCCCCTACTCTCCCCACCACCACTTCCAACTTCGGATACTGTTGCTCCCCCCTCCAAGGATCAACCCTTTTTTTTTGCCCAAAATCATTTATGATTTTAACCCCCCCTCCCCACCCTCCCCCCCCCAAAAAATCCCCCCTTTCCCCCCAAACACCTCTCCCCCCTTTTAACATTTCCCCCCCTTCCCTACCCCAACCCCCCCACCTTTCCCTCTCCTTTCCCCAAAAAAGCTCCCTCCATAGTGTGCAGTGCACAATTCCTTATGTGGGTAAAAAATCGTGAAGTGGTTGCCACCCTTTCTGTGGAGTGGTTGCCACACTATTCTGTGGGGTTTGGGTTTCCAAACTATTTTTGGGGGGGTGGTTGCCACACTATTTTTGTGGAGGGGGTTGCCCCAAGGGTTTGTGGGAGTGTTTGCCACAGATTTGTGGGGGTGGTTACCCCAATTTTTCAGTGGGTGGTTTTCCCCCACTATTTTTGTGGGGTTTGGGTTTTTCCCCAAAATTCCCGTGGAAATGGTTGCCACCCCTATTCTGTGGAGTGGGTTTCCCCAAGATTCTGTGGGAGTGGTTGCCACAAAATTTGTGGAGTGGTTGCCACAAAATTTTGTGGAGTGGTTGCCCCAAAATTCTGTGGGGGTGGTTGCCACCCCTTTTCTGTGGATTTGGGGTTTCCAAAGGGTTTATGGAGTGGTTGCACACTATTTGTGAAGTGGGGTGCCCTACTAAATTTTGTGGAGTGGTTACCACAAAAATTCTGTGGAAGGGGGGTTTTCCACAAGATTTGTGGAGTGGGGTTTTCCCCCA
>NW_026469887.1:0-11734 GCF_026875155.1 Cherax quadricarinatus | reverse complement strand
AACCCGAGCAGGTTATGGCCGTCTTTGTCATCATTTGCCGGGGTTTGGGAGCCCACTCTCTCCCGCCTTCGCATTGGCCACACTCGTCTTACTCATGCGTATCTCATGGAGAGGCACCCGTTCCTCTCTGTGAGCAGTGTCAAGTTCCAGTATCGATTAGCCACATTCTGTTAGGACTGCCCTCTCTATCAACGAGCACGCAGAATTTACCCCCAAACGTCGTCTTCGTTCTCTACTCTCTCTTTACCTTCCCTTCTTGCTGATGGACCCTCCTTTAATCCTGACTCTCTCATTGACTTCTTGACAACGACTGATTTACTCCACAAACTCTGATGATACTTTTCGCACTCCCCTCAGCCCTTTTGGTTCAGTCTCTTGCTGCCCTTTACCCTTCACCATCCACTGCCCCGCTGTTATCCGTAACCTGTTGCTCATCCATCTCCCTTTTGCCACCTGATGCCCTCGTTTCCTTTCCCTGCCCTGCAGGCTGTATAGTCCTTGTGGCTTAGCGCTTCTTTTTGATTATAATAATAATGTATTTCAGCCCTTTCAGAGCCCTCTTCATTCACTTTCCAAGTTCAGTCCCTGGTCATTTTCAGTCTTCAAACCCTCCCTCCTGTGCTCCCACCCCTCCTGTGTTCACCATCCTTCTTGTTCTCCCTCCCCCTTCTGTACTCACTCTCCCTTCTGTATTCACTCTGCCTCCTTCAGTTACCCTTTCTCCCGTGCTCCCCCTTGCAATGATCATGCAAGTCAAGCAATGCTTGCTAATCTGACGTTTCCAATTAATGGCAATCAGTGGGCCCCCCCTGACCCCCCACACGAGGTACTTTGATAGTGGTGGTTTTTAGTATCAGTAGTGGTGGGAGGGGTGGTGGCGATGGCGGTTTTCGGTGATGGGGTG
Source organism: Cherax quadricarinatus (assembly GCF_026875155.1). Classification (NCBI taxonomy): domain Eukaryota; kingdom Metazoa; phylum Arthropoda; class Malacostraca; order Decapoda; family Parastacidae; genus Cherax; species Cherax quadricarinatus. The sequence goes on along the minus strand of NW_026469887.1, from coordinate 10,830 downwards.
GTAATGGGGAGAGGATGGTGATGGTGGTGGTGACGGCAATTTTAGTATTCGTCGTGGTGGTGATCTGAATGTTGATATTGGATAGTAGCAGTGGTGGGAGATGGTGGATGTGGTGTCTGTGGTGGAGATACCCAGTGATTGCCAATAGTGGTGATTGTAATGTGATGGTTGTGGTTGTTGGCCGTGGTGGTGGTGGCACAGAGGTTTTACCTGGAGTGTACCTGGAGAGGGATTCGGGGCCAACGCCCCCGCGGCCCGGTCTGAGACCAGGCCTTCATGTTGGTTCAGGGTCTGATCAATAGGCTGTTACTGCATGGCCGCACGCAAAAGCTGACGTTACGAACACAGCCCGGTTGGTCGGGTAATGACTTTAGGCAGGCTGTTCCAGTGCCTTCTTGAAGACAGACAGGGAAGTCTATGGGTAATCCCCTTATGGTATGCTGGGAGGCAATGAAAAGTCTTGGGCCCTGGACACTTTATGTGTTGTCTCTCAGTGTATCGTGGCACCCCTGCTTTTCAATCGGGGGAATTTTGCATCTCCTGCAGAGTCTTTGCTTTCATATGGAGTGATTTTCGTGTGCAGGTTTGGTACCATATCCCCCAGGAACTTCCAAGTGTATATTATCATGTATCTCTCTCGCCTGCGTTCGAGGGAATACAGATCAATGACCTTCAAACCGTTCCCTGTAGTTTAGGTGCCTTATGCAACTAATGTCATGCCGTCTTGAAAGTTCTTCTGTACATCTCCAGGTCTGCGATGTCGCCAGCGGTGGTTGGTAATTACGATAATACTAAGTACACTATTCCTGGTTACACTTGCAGGTCTTGTTCACTGCAAGTTACTCAACCACGTGGTCCCGATATTACTCACAGAGTGGTCAATATTACCACGTAGTCATTGAATTACTTACCACCGTGGTCAATATTACCACGTGGTCCACTGATATTACTCACCATCGTGGTCACTGGTGGAGTGGTTTGTAGTACGTGGGTGGTATAGGTGGTGTATAGGCTGGTCGGTGTGTAGTTAGTAGTGGTAGTAATAGTGGTAGTAGTGGTGGTAGAAGTGGCAGTAGTGGTGGTAGTAGTGGCAGTAGTTGTGGTGGTATGGTGGTGGCAGGCATTAGTGGTGGTTGGGGTGGTCGTATTGGTGGTGGCGGTAGCCGTATTGGTGGCTGGTTGAGCAGTGGTGTATGGTGGTAGTAGTGGTAGCCAAGTAGTGGGGTGCTGGTTGGTAGAAGTGGTTGTTGTGAAGTGGAGTTAGCGGTGATAATAGTTGTGGCATGCAATGAGTTACGTTACACTGTATTCGCATATGTACACACTCAGATATAGGCGCCTCCCAACCAGCGAAACCAGGTGAATAAGGGTTTAACGGTAAGGATACCCATGGTTAGTTAGTACGTGGTTCGACTGACAATCATAAAAGAGCCTGCCAATTCTCGAAGGTTGACTGGTTCTTCCTAGTTAGCATTGACCAACTCGCTTCTAGCTGGTTGAAGCACCGTGCTCTTTCTCGGCTTCAGCCCGGTCTTTGCCTTTATCACCGTATGTCGTACACATATACTTCCACTCCTGTACATAGTGTACATAAGTGTACATATAGTATATAAATATTTGGTGGAGGAAAAATGTAAGTTAAATGTTTTGCTGATTATTTTTGCTACAACATTACGACCGAGTCAACAGGTCATTATTTACCCGTTTTTGTAATAATAATAGTAGTGGGGAGTAGTGCGGCAGTGAGGGGGTGGTGGTGGTGGTGGGGTTGTAGCAGTGGCATGGTGGAAGTAGAGGCAGTAGTGGTGGTGATAGTAGCAGTGTTGGTGGAAGTGGTATGGTGGTGGGGGAAAAGTAGGGGTGGGGTGGTGGTAGTGCATAAGAAATGGCTTTTCTATATAGTTGTTGTATTGTGTCGTAGACTGATCCCTTTGTAATTACTTGTAGAAAAAATATTATTTAACCCCATTCCCCCAAAAAACCCCTTCTTAACTACAACATCCCAAATTTCCCATCTCTGTATCCACCCCAACCCATTTTTCCCCCCCCCCACCAACTCCAAAATTCCCCACATCCACCATACCCCCACCATTTCTCCCTCTCTTCCACCAAAACCCTACCCCCACCCCAACAGCAGCCTCCCCAAAGTCACTTTCAAGAACAATAACTCCGCAGACACTCAAAACTCCTTGATATCGAAAAGGGACACCCCGGCATCAGGGTGCTGGCGTGTTTATTCAGTGTAAATTTAAAAAACTAATTTATTTGACAAGAAAAAAATAAAAATGTCTCTTGAAATATGTCATAATTGCACCGATTTTGTGGTGTTTTTTATATATTTCTCCATGTTTTTACAAAAAAATGTGTAAGTGAGAAATCATGAAAGTGTTTGGGAAATTTACGCTATGGTTATGCTGCAAAAATTTTACACACCCACACAATATATTATATATAAGTCGTCCCGAATAGGCAAAACTTGTTTTTTTGACTGATTTTTAGAGAAAAAATCATGAGGGGCAGAAACAGGGGTGGCAAAAGATTGGTTTTGGGATTAAACCTGGAACATAGGACAAAATTTAAGCCGGTGTGGGGGGAAAATTGAGTTAAAAACCTAGTGCTCGTAAAAGTATTGCAATAGATTTGGTTGTGCTTCGTAGTGGGATGAATGATACGGTTTGGGGTTTTCCCCTTTATTTGGGTTCTTGGTCGCAGGCAGTGTTCTAGTGCCCGGGGCAACCCAGAGCGCCCTGCCCCCAAAGGGGGAGAGGAGTGGAGTTGTTGACTATGGATGCCTGGTCGAAAGTGAGAAAGAAGAGAGGCAAGCTTGGGTAAGCTTTCTACAGACCTCCCTCCGTTGGAAACTTTGGAAACGAGCTTACTGTCTACATTTTTGCCCGGCCCTTACCCATGGTCGTCTGACCATTTGACTGAAAAAAACAAAAATCGGTCTCCACAGGAACAGGATAAGAAACAAAATAAAAAATATATATACAGTGGACATGGCAAAAAAAAAAAAAAAATTCCAAAAGGGAGGGAAAAAAAAAAAAGGTAGGGTGTGCTAAACATCGTGGTCCAAGGCAAGAGCCTCGGTGGGGGTCATGCCGCCCTTTCCCGCGTCTGGACAGATGCTGCAAAAAGGAGACATCGCTGGGGTAGCTTGGGCGTAACAGGGTACGGTTTTCCCCGGAAAAGGAAGCAGTCAAATGATGCTTCCTGTTCCGAGGAGTAATTGCTGTCGGTTTCACTCATCCTGGGGGGACAACCGCTGGTGCCCTGTGTCTCAGTTCGGCAATGACAGGACTTCTTCTGGCAAGTGACTCGGGAAATTTTCGACTGGTACTGTAGCTGAGGCTGTCACTACAGCGGAGTGGAGTGGTTGTAGCACCCGAGACTCAGGGGGGAAAAATCTAAAAGTCACAGCAGCATACACCTAATGGAGTAAGGGGCTAGCCTCAAAGTGAATCTTTTTGTGCAGGGCTCACTGAAGCTATGACACGAATCAGTGCCTGCTGATGGGCTATGTGGTTAACGGTGTCCCAGAGTTGGGTCTAGCAGAGGTTAGTCTAAACGTCCTCAGACTGGTTTTCTACACATGACCGCACTCTGATGGTCAGGAGTTGGAGTGAAACGAGTCTCAATGGGGAGTCGTAGCAGGTACGACTCGTTCATCTATGAACGACGAACATAAGAGCTGTCTGTACATGGGGGCTCAGATGCTGTTAAACTGATGCCTGGACTGACTAACGTCAGCTGTCAATTGTCACAACGCGTGACATGTAACACAAGGGTGCTACCAATGGTCTAGGCTCAGATCATATTGTGGTCTACACACACAGCTGGGCTCAGACCACACACCGGGACACAAGGTAAACTTGCACACACCTACTGTACATGTGGTTACAACATGGCTTGCACTAGCAAATGATGCAAAAAATCGACACTCAGGCATTCATGAACATGTGAGAACACTGACTGAGAGGAATTAACACATGACATCTCTTTTCAATCATTCTCGACAATACTGCAACAAATTACTCACTGTGGAACTATAACACTGATGTGACATCCTGTGGTGATGTCAGATATGACGTCATGAGGATGTCGTGGTGACATCGCGAGGTGATGTCAGGGCAGCATGGTGACGTCAGGCAGACGTCTCTGAGTAATGCGGGCAGCATCATGGGTGACGTCGCGAGGTGACGTCGGGCAGATGTCCTGGGTAACATCGCGAGGTGGCATCCTGGGTGATGCTAGGCAGATGTCCAGGGCAACGTCGGGCAGCAATGTGATGTCAGGGGAGTGATGCAGGCAGCATGGTGACATGGGTGATGCCAGGCAGCAGACAACAGCATGTGATTTAGGAAATTTGGCTTGTTAACCCGTGTGGCTCGCTCCATGTGGCCTTAACTACATGTGGCTTCGTGATCCATGTGACTTTGAGTAACCTCAGGCACTCGGATACACAGCTCTGGCAAAGAATTCACATTGAATTCATAAAAACAGCAGAGAGAGAGTGTGTAGTGGTAGTAGCGTGGGTGAGGTGCATATGGTGGAGCCACGACTGTGCGCCTACCTTCCTCACACATGGAAGGCAGTGCAGATGTTACCAACTGGACGCAGAATACACCACAAACTTGCCTCTGACTTGCTGAAACAGCCGTGCTAAGCTGAACAATAACAGCAGAAACATACAGGTGATGCTGAGCACGTGACTGAGAACAGCGTGGGATGCTGTGGAGTGGAGCTGCAGAGAACCCCACTTAGATTTCTCGAAGAAATTCAGCAAATTTTGGCCTATGTCTGGATGCAGAGATTTGCAGACACGACATCAGGATAATGCGTAGAGAGACGAATGCTTCTTGTATGGGGTGATGAAGTGGAGACATCTTCGTTGCTTCCTTCCTCTCGCTGGGCAACACACTTACTGTGACCACCGCTTCTGCCATTTATAATCGTAGCTTACGGGAATGGATCTGGTAGCAGTGGGATAAATGATAAGGCTTCGGAGGTTCCTTACTTTATTTGGGTTCTTGATACACAGGCAGTGTGCTAAAGTGCCCTGGGGAGGCCCAGAGGGCCATGTCCACGTGGGAGAGAGGAGTGGAGTTCTTGCCTTTAGGATGCCTGGTCAAGTCAGAGAGGCAGGCCTGGGTAAGCTTACCTTGAGACCTGCCCTCTAGTGGAAACTTTGGAAACTAGTCATGTAGGCTTATTGTCTACAAAGGGCAAAGCCACTAGGTGCTCGTAAACCAACAACATCGGCTGCTATGCGGGAATGACAAATCTCAGAAGAGAATACAAAAACTCAAATATTATTTTAGGACGATGTATACAAGGGTTAACGTGAGAGTAGAGAGCACCAGCATGGAACCCCCTTACCTGGCGATGTTTATTTAGAAGCTAAAGTCTAAAAGTTTGCAGCTGGACTCGTCTCAAAGCTTGAGGGAATGCATTATGTGGACAGCTTTAAAGATCTGAACCTAACGAAAAGAGGGAAAAGGACGAGGGATGTGGGAGTAAACACGATTACGACGAACAAATCTTAATAGGGATCGCCAGAGCAGACGAAGAAAGGCTGCAAGAGAGAGGGTACTATGATTCATCTTAACACACACATGATCCAGAGGGATGTTATAAAGTATTTTCTTCAGTCTCAGGGTGATAAGTAGAATGAATTAGATGAGGAAGGTGGCAGAGCCTGGGAGGCCAGAATCAAACAAATATCAATCAGGCTAGCTAAGGAGACGAGGCCAGGAGCTGTGTCACATCACCAGCACACACACAGCTCACTGAGTGCTTACACACTAACAAAGTCAAGATGCACAATCTTCTCTATTTCTCTCTCTCTGTCTCACACACACACACAAAGTGGGAGTTCAGCGGCTGGCAACATCACTACAACGTAATAAGTGTGTGTGTGCAGATGTGATCGCTGAGGGCCTGATCTCTTGAGCCTTGAGCCCCTTATGAGCACCATTTGGCTCTTACGAGGACCATGAACTTTAATGAATCTAAGTACTATAGAGTTTGTGAACGAAACTACTCAGCGTGGAAAGCATTATAGCCAAGCATCGTATATGTAATGGAGTTTAGAGTAAAGATTACGTATTTTATAGCCGAGGGGGAGAGTCATACGATGGATACTAGCCATTTGGAGTGAATATGATAGCTTTCATTTTCCACCTTATTGTATTGCAGATATTGAAGGGTATACCATATGGAGACAAAAAAAATGAAAATGAGACTGTATATTTCAACTTCCAGCTGGAGTACTCATTATTCGACTGATAAGGACTCCACTTGGGAGTCTTGTCTACATGCTAGATCCCCTTGAGTACTGACAAGTGTTCATTACACATTTATCATTACCGTATTACAGATACATTTGCTTTAATGCGTTTGGCCATGTTTAGTATTTCTCTTCGTGAATACACACAATGCGATACAAGTTGCAGAACAAGTCTCTACTGAGACAACGTTTCCCCCTGTGTATAGCTTAACTAAATCGTCACTTAATATAGCTTTACATAGAGCGAAACGTTGTCCCGTTGAAACTTCTCTCTTCACTTCTATTGTTATTTATATATCGATAAAACTGAAAATGAAGCTCGCGTTATCACGGTCCAGGACCAGCATCATCTTCAACCAGTCAAGGTTGTCACAAAGCTTTTATTATTATTAAGTTCAACTGTAAGCACACAACCCGTAGGGATTATTCGTCGCCTGGGCAAGAGAAAGAGTGCAACTAATGTGATATTTTATTGTGGCAACGTTTCGCTCTCCAGGAGCTTTGTCAAGTTCTTTTACTTTACAAGAGAAAGAGTGATTGATTAGTATCCACGTTTGCTCTGAAGACGAGGATATCTTTACTTCGTTGGATAACAAGCCCTTCGCCAGTATCAAGGGCATTATTATTATAATTATTATTATTAGTAGTATTACACAAATAACCCGCACATAAAAGAGAGAAGCTTACGATGACGTTTCGGTCCGACTTGGACCATTTACAAAGTCACACTGTGATTTTGTTAATGGTCCAAGTCGGACCGAAACGTCGCCGTAAGCCTCTCTCTTTTATGTGCGGGTTATTTGTGTATCGTTCCAGTCACGGTATTGTGCCTTTTTTTGTTATTTATTAGTAGTGTTACTATTCCCCTTTGTTAGCATCCACTGGCTTATAAGTACTATGTACTCTTGGTTAAGCCACTAGTGGCTAGTGGTTAAGCCACCACTAGTTGTAAACTCATGGTTAAGCCACCATTGGCTTATACTCTTGGTTAAACTACCACTGGCTGTATACTTTTAAGCCACAACTGGCTTTATACTCTTGGTTAAACCACTACTTGCTTAATGGAGCATGGTTTTCTACCTCATTTGAAGAAACAACATATTTTTTGTGTTATTAAAAATAGTGCAAAACAATAGAGGACAGACAGATCGAACTCAGTATGAGTTCTGCGTTATAACTGCTCCCACTGCCTCAGGGCACGGGCGAACAGCCTCACTGGTTCAAGATCAGCCTCCATTTTCCTTTGCACTGAATGATCCCCCCAAAAAAAGTTTCACATGAATAATATTGAAAAATAATACTGATATAATCTGTGTTGTTCTCTGGTTTCCTCACCTGCCTTAAGTCCTTTCTTCTTTGTCTTCCGTCTTGTTGTGTGGGGATTCATTTTACTTTTCAAAGTCTCTCTCTCTCTACATCATTCTCACATTAGCACCACAGTTGGGGTTGTAGCCCGCAAAAGCCTTGAGAGAATTCAGCCTATCTTTGTATTTCTTTGGTTGTAGTATAACGAATTTATTGAAGGCTACGTCTACATCAAGATATCTGTATAATTTATCGTAACATGTGGTTTCACCCTGCATTCAAAAATCTGAGAAAAAGAAATTTATGAAAATTTTTTTATTGATAAGTTAGCCAAGAAAACTAACCTGAAGAAAAATGTAGATCATAATTTTAGTGCGTCTGTGTCTAGTATTAGGAATAATATTAGGAGAAAGGTAAATAGAACTGAATGCTACAGGAATGCAGTTAGAAGATAAAGTAGATCTATCCCTCACTATATCATGAACGTAGATAAGTATGTTTATGAAACAATCTGCAATGTGAACCGACTGACTTACGTTGTAGTAGCCAGGCTTAGGCTTGGTTACAAGTACGTCTGGCAGTATGGCAGACACATACATGATTATCAGACTAATTACAAAGTATGTGGTCAGCCTTATGGTCACTATCTCGAACACTATTTGCTTAACTGTCCACTTACTAAGGAATTTAATGACAGTGTAATAATAATCTATATATGAAAAAAATATCTTATTAATGAAAATAAGAAATCAGATACATTAAGTAAATTTCCTAAATTTACTTCCAACAGATTAGTCAACTGAAAATATAAATCCAGATGTAATCCTGTTAATCCTTCTGGGGCCTAGTTCCTAGGCCTGCATCTCCATATCCTCTTACGCTACCATCCATGGGATGGATTTGGGGTGCATATTAAACCAGCCGCTGCGGATTGCAATCTCTCTAACTGTTGTTTCATCACTTAATCAGGTACTTTTTAATTCATATTGCAATATTCATCTTCTGTAATTTACCTTTCCCATGTACCCATTTCCATGTACTCATGTATTCCCACGTACCCACATATTCCACCGACCTTCCATCTCTCTCAACTTGCCCTCTTACTTTTGTAGTTATTCCTCAGGGCTATCACCTGTTCGTATTTTTACTTCTTCCCTTCATACTCTCTCTTTCCTGACCCCACGTTCACTCTTGAACTCTTTCACCTCACACTTCTTCCTCAGCAAAATTGTATTTTTTCTCTCAATGTCAGTACTTTCAATCCCACGTACAGTCTCCTCCTCTGTTTCAGCAGTGTGCGTGTGTGACTCGATGTACATCACTCACACTAGTGTGGCTCACTAACCTCTACAGTTGGGTACTTGTGCGCGATTTTAGAATCCATTGTGACTTTATTCCTTTATTTTACTCAGTGAGATAATTATAGTTTCATACCTACACACAGATTTTATTTTTGGTGTGGTGTGTGTGTGTGTGTGTGTGTGTGTGTGAGAGAGAGAAAGAGAGAGAGAGAGAGAGAGAGAGAGAGAGAGAGAGAGAGAGAGAGAGAGAGAGAGGAGAGAGAGAGAGAGAGAGAGAGAGAGAGGAGAGAGCGAGAGCTCTCACAATCGTGAGGTAAGAGTGTTAACATTGACATTTTTTAAGCACACATGTAATATTAATATTCGAAAAAAGTATCGGCTAGTATAGGAAGTTTTTTGGTTACACACACAAAAAAAAAAAATATATATATATATATATATATATATATATATATATATATATATATATATATATATATATATATATATATATATAATGTCGTGCCGAATAGGTAAAACTTGCGATTTTAACTTAAATAGCAACGCTCTTCTTGCCGAATAAGGCAAGTGAAATTTTGTGTATGTAATAATTTTGCAAAAAAATCATTCTGACCTAACGAAAAAAATTATTTCATTGTGATTGTTTATTAAATTATTGGAAACTTATCTAAAATATATTTAGTTGGATTAGGCTAAATTAAATTGCGTGTGTTAAAATAAGGTTAGGTAAGTTTTCCAAGGTTTTTCTGGTACAAAATTATTAATTTTTACATTAACATTAATGAAAAAAAATATATCTTTAAAAGTATAAGAGAAAATTTTAGAAAGGACTTAATTTTAAATGAGTTCTTGCTAAATGACCAGTTTTACCTATTCACAACGACTAGCCAAGGACTCGAACCCATGCTGCTTTGGCCCGCCTCATGGTGAGCAAAAGCACATGACGCTCTAACCCACAGGATCACACAATCCTACAAGAATGACGCACCCAGCCAAGCTAGGTGTTTTACCGTAATCCTAGGACATACGGTGGTGTGGGTGCCTCTAAGCTAATTTCATTCTACTCCCTGTTTGGTGTACTAGCCCAACGAGCAGTATTTTATATTATTGTAACCACGAACGAGTGGCATTGATCAATATATAATCCTGATGGAATCTGAACCCGAGGCTACATATACACAAAGCCTACACTATCACATCTTCAGGTTCTGATAGCAGGCGTCACCATCTGCATCGTCAATTGCATTTTTTCCTAGCTGCCTCTCCTCACCACCAACAAGGTTAATGATCACTAATTAAAAAAAAAGAACTCATGTTCTTGTCCAAACAGTGCAAGTGTCAAATGCTCTGAGAAAAATCATCACCAAAATCTACGAACCAAAATCTTCGTATTGACGAAGGCTTCGCTCTACCAATGGACAATAGTGTTAATAGTGATTTTATTGGCAGTTCCACTGTACAGGTTGAGGTAATTAAGTCTCCCTTGTTTACATCTCATGTAGTCGATCTCGTTTGATTCAGTGAATGTAACTTGTACCTGTCTGCCTGCACAGGCAGGTACTGACTCTGATACTGATCACCAGTTCTAATTTACTGTATTACATCAGTGTCATGTGGGTTTTCGATACATGGACGGGTAAAAATGCTCACGTAGGCTGGTAGTACGTATAATATATAACGGGAAGTATGGGAAGCGCCAACAGCCGACCTGCCTCTCTCTGCTGTCTATCTTCGACTGACCCATAGTGCCTACGGGTGAGGGTGTTTGAAATCCTGCTATGGTCAGCAGCAACATGAATAATCAGTCAGTGATTCACACAGACGGTTGGTAGTGAGTCATCTACTGGTACATTGGTTACTGGTAACTGGTTACTAGGAACTGGTACTACTACTGAGAGCTCGGCGACGCTAAAGTATGCGCCCCCCTCTTCAAAT
>NW_026469886.1:0-12810 GCF_026875155.1 Cherax quadricarinatus | reverse complement strand
AGACCCAGGAAGAACCCTGACCCCTCCAATAACTTTTCCTATGCCACTTCCACCAGCTGAAATCCAAGTAAATATTATTAAAAATTTTGTTCAGAAATCAAGTATTTCACTATTTAATTAAATTATAACACCGGCTACATTTTTTAATTATAATTAGCCCAATTTTGTGTCCTCTTAAAATGTATGGGAGTACAGGCAGGCCCCACTTTACAGCACTTCACTAATGCAGCAGTTTTCAATTACACCCATTCTTCATATATTCCAACTTCCTACAATGAATATATTCACAACTCACTATAAGCTAAAGACAAAATTATTTTAAGGCAAGTAATGTGTGTACTGTATATGCATTTTTTAGACCTAGCTCTATAGCTCGCTTAATATATGATAGTGTAAACACTTTCACCATCATTCACTTCATCACTGTTTTGCTACAGGCACACAGATACTACAGTTCAGATACTTCTCCAAACTGCAGATATCTCTACCCCTCTTTCAGGGTGCAGGTACTGTACTTCCTATTTCCAGAACTTAAGTCCGGCTAACCACTTTTCCTGAATTCCTTAACGAATGTTGCCTTGCTCACACTCCAAGTCCCAAAAACCGTTTTCCTCCACTCATTCGTATCTAACACATTCACATATACCTGCTGGATGTCCAAGCCTGTCACACACACAACCTCCTTAACCCCTTCCCTCCAACCTTTCCAAGAGTAACCCCTACCCTGCCTTCCCCCCACTATAGATTTATACACCCTCCAAGCCATCCAATATTGCTCCACCTCAACATCTCCTCCTCAAACCTCTGGATAATACTTTTAGTAACTTCACACCTCCTCCTAATCTCCCAGCTACGAATTCTTTGAATAATATTTACACCACACATTGCCCTCAAACACAACATCTCCACTGCCTCCACCCTACTCCTTGCTGCAACGTTCACAATTCACGTTTCACATCAATATAAGTGTGTTGGTACCACTATACTCTATACATTCCCTTCTTTGCCTCCCTGGTTAATATTCTTTGTCTCCACAGATGCCTCTATACACCACCCATCTTTTTCCCTTCAACAATTCTATGGTTTACCTCGTCTTTCACATGCCCATCCGGTGACATGCCCATTCCCAAATATCTGAACACATTCACTTCCTTAATCTGATATCCAATTTTTCATTTACCTAACTCGTTTGATACTCTCATCACCTTACTCTTATCTATGTTCGCCTTCAACTTCCCACCTTTACACATTTTTTTTTTTTAACACATCGGCCATTTCCCACCAAGGAAGGGTGACCCAAAAAAGAAAGAAAAAACTTTCATTATCATTCAACACTTTCACCATCACTCATACATACTCACTGTTTTTGCAAAGGCTCTCAGATACGACAGTTTATATGTCCCTCCAAACTGCCAATATCCTCCCCCCCTTCAAAGTGCAGGAATTGTATTGCCCATTTCCAGGACTCAAGTCCGGCTTTAGTTTGAAAACGACCTTAGCCCTTTGAGGGTCCAGATCCCCAATCTGAAAATTCCCCACAGGCTCTAAGAATTAAAAAAAAAAAAAAAAATATTTTTTCTTATGAAATGGTAGAGAATATTTTTCTGAAGGTAATAGAAAAAAAATTGAGATTTGACCAAAACCTGAGGAAATTACACTCTTTCAAATTTTGCTGTGTCAGTCATAGTTACGCATCTGCGATTTTTGCCCACTTTGAGTCCTATTTTTGGTCAATTACTTAGTTCCAATTGACCAAATTCTTAGCTATTTCACTAGTATGTGTTCCATTTTATCTACTGAGCACAAGAGACTGCCCAATCAACTATTTCAACTACTCAATAAAGTGATCAGAAATTAGTAATTTGGTCAATTTCACACAAAGTTCAAAATATTCCAATTTCAAAACAGGGTCCAGAATAAACAATGCAGGCATTCCTGACACACACAAAAATCCTGTTAATTAGTTATGTTTCCTTACTTTACAGATTAATTCCATTTTGATTTTTTATTCACATAAAAAATTTATATTTACACTAAAAAATAGAAGATTTACTGTTATGCAATATTGTAATACAGTGGTACCTCGAGTTACGAACTTAATTCATTCCAGAAGGTTGTTCGATTGCTGATACCGAACGAATTTGTTCCCATAAGGAATAATGTAAATTAGACTAGTATGTTTCAGACCCCAAAAATACACTTACAAAAGCACTTACAAAAGTACACTTGCAAAATTGTTCGAGTCGGGAGCTGTTCGAAACTCGAGGTGCCACTGTAATTGTATAAATAATATCAGTGATTCATGAACACACATTAGACCCACCAGCTGATGTGTATTGGAAGTGTGATGTGATTTAGCCACCTCAGTTTCATCCAACTGGGCTTAGTAGACCCACATTAATATCCCCTCATAGTTTTAAAAAGCTTCAAGAAAGAACTAACAGAGGAAATTATACTGCAGTTATTTTTAGTAGTACAGAACAATAGTGAAAAAAAGGGGAGGTAAATTTAGCAAGTGCTTTTTCTATATATTTATGACTTCATCTTGTCACGAACTAATGTTCAAATATGTAACCCTCACATTATACAAGGTTTTACTGTATTATCTTATTCAAGTATCTATGAACGGACTCAGGGAAACCAGTTAACAGGGCCCCTTCCCCCCAAAATATAGATTATTCAATATACAGTGTGTCACAAAAGCAATCAATAGGGGTAGATGGATAAAAAAAAAAAGCAATACAATTCTCAGCACAATCTAAAAAATCTACAGAAGCAGAACAACAGAGTTTAGTTCCTTTCTTCAGTGGCATATCTGCTATGCCAATGGATATTTAAAAGAGCAAAAACAAAAGATTTTGTAAATCCACTGACCATCATTGGCTTCCCCTACAGCTGCATAAAGATCTGAGGAGTGCTGTGATTGTGTGCGTTCTACATTACACTCGACTGATGAAGGATCAGGCTGAGCACTAAGGGGAATTGCAGGCAGTTCACGCTTCAGTGTACACCTATGAATAGAAAGCATGCAAGAATAATGAATTAAAAATCTATCTAAATTAAGTGATAAAAAAATGGATTTGTAGAATCTCAATGGTAACAGAGGAACATTAATTAATGTTATCTTAGAAAAAGTGATTCACAAAAAAACCCATACTGAACCCTTAAGTCAAAAGTGAGTGAGACACTAGAGAGTAAAGCAGAAGACAAGTCAGTGAAGAACGGCAAAGGGGAAGAGGATGGGAGGATAGGAAAGGAAAGTTTAAAGAGAGATGCGGTGAAAAAAATACCAGAAATCACGTCAGGAAATGAGTTTAGCATTTTGTAAGTGTATAAAGTCATCACCCATTTTTAAATCAATATGAAAAAAAAAATTGTTTAAAAAGGCACTTAAATTGGTAGACTTCTCACTCAAAATCTGAAGTAGGAGAATAAATAATTTTTTAAGCTGCTTAAAACCTAGACAGTGGACCCTCCCTTTTTGGTGGGCTCTGTTTTCGTGAATTTCAGTTATCGCCGACTTTTTTTGTAAAAATATTGGCTCAGTTTTCGTTACTTTCCTCCACTCTCATTGGTGGTACAGTACCTGTCTGAGAGCCGCACACACACAAAGTTTCCCACACACGCATTCTGAGGCAGTGTCGCTTTGTTTCTCTGTGAGTGAACATTATCTTGTAAGGCCATAGGAAACATTCGTAAAAATTCATTGTTTTTTGCACCTTTTATTCTGTGTGACTGCTAAATAAGCCACCATGGGCCCAAAGAAAGCTGCTAGTGCCAGCCCGTTGAGAGAGAAAATGAAAAAAACAATAGAATTCAAGAAAAAACTTGTAGCAAAGTATCAAAGTGGAGAAGGAAGAGAGAGGGGAGAATGTGCCTTCTTCAGTGATTCTACGATATGAGCGATGCTAAAGCAGCAGGAGTCGACAAAGGCTATAATGCCAGCTAGCAATAAAATGTAGCAATAACAGTGTAGCAAATAAGTTAAGCAATTAACCCTTTCAGGGTCCAGACCCAAAATCTGAGATGTGTCCACAGGGTCCAAGAATTTCAAAAAAAAAAAAAAAAAAAGCTATTTTTTCTTATGAAATGGTAGAGAATTTTTTTCTGAAGGTAATAAAACAAAAAGTACGAAATTTGATGGAAAATTCACAAAATTACACTCTCACGAATTTTGATCGTGTCAGTGATATTTATGCATCGCCGATTTGCCGATGAGTAAATTACATTATTCCAGTTGACCAAATTCTTAGCCACTTCACTGGGACTACTTCTATTTTATCAACTGAGCACAAGAAATCACCAAGTCAACTGTTTCAACTACCCAATAAAGTGATTGGAAATTCGAAATTTGGCCAATTTAACACAAAGTTCAAAATATTCCCATTTCAAAATAGGGTCCAGAATAAACAATGCAGTCATTCCTGGCACTAAATTAACATTTCCTCTGTTCATCAGTTACATTTTTAGGCTTTACAAATGAATTCCATTTTAATTTTTTATTCATATAATGAATTTTTATTCAAACCAAAAAATAGAAGATTTACTGTTATGCAATATTGTAATAATTGTATAAATGATATCAGCGCATTTGTGAATGCACATAAGACCCACCAGCTGACATCTATTGAATGAGTGATGTGATTTGTTTACTCTTGAACACTGGCAAAAAATTTAACATTTCTGCTACTTTGAGCTCAGTTTCAAGCCATTTTCAGTAATAAAACCAATCAAAATCATATCTATTTCTGTAATATATCTTCCATTCTATCAAAAGAGACCAAGAAATCGCAAATACAACTATAAAAAACCTACAATATAACACCCCAAAGTCGCTGTTTTAATTGAAAATTACGGTCTCATTTTTTCCTCATTATGCACTGTGTGCATAATGTGTTTTATGTGGTACACACTTACCATATAGATGTATTCTCTCATATCTAAGCCCAAATTTACTGCTCACAGCTTATCTGAGTGAGCTGAGCTCATGGCGTAGAACTACGGTTTGGACCCAGAACTCAAAGCCGTAGAACTACGGCACGGACCCTGAAAGAGTTAAGCAACAGAAAAAGAACAACACGAAACTGACTCCTCCAATGTTATTGGAGGTATATAGGGTCACTGACAAACATACGCCGCCCCGCCTATCTTTCACCACCCTAAACCAACGCCAGCATCTCCAAGGTACAATAAGTGTAAATATTTCTTATTTATAAAGTGTGAATATTTCTTATTTATAAATTATGTACATTGTTTGTGTGAATAGTGTTGGTGGCTTCTGCTGTGGCCTACACTACCACTAATATGTATGGTTTCTCTCAGTGGCCCTTATAAACCCAACACCACCACCATCAATACCCTCACATACGTAATGACATATTTTATTCATTCTAAAGTATATACAGTGGACTCTCGCCTAACGATAGTAATCCGTTCCTGAGAGCTCAATGTTAGGCGAAATTATCTTTAGGCGAATTAATTTTCCCCATAAGAAATATGTAATGGAAATCAAATTAATCCGTTCCTGACACCCCAAAGTATGAAAAAAAAAAAATTACCACATGAAATATTAATTTTAATACAAACAAACTGAAGACATGCACAGTTACATGACACTTACCTTTATTGAAGCTCTGGTGATGATTGATGGGATGGGAGGAGGGGAGAGTGCGGATGGTGTAAATGTTTAGAAGGGGAATCCCCTTCCATTAGGACTTGAGGTGGCAAGTCCTTTTCTGGGGTTACTTCCCTTCTTCTTTTAATGCCACTAGGACCAGCTTGAGAGTCACTGGACCTCTGTCACGCAACATATCTGTCCATAGAGGCCTGTACCTCCCGTTCCTTTATGACATTCCTAAAGTGTTTCACAACATTGTCAGTGTAATAGTCAGTGTAATTCTTAAATCTCTCAAACCAACCTTTGCTGGCCTTAAATTCACTCACATCACCACTAGTTGCAGGCATTTTTCCAATTAAATCATCATGCAACTTCCTAGCCTTTTCACATATGATGACTTGAGAGATGCTATCTCCTGCTATCTGTTTTTCGTTTATCCACCCCAAAAAACGTCTCCCCAACATCTTCTTCACTTGCAAACTCTTTTCAAAAACAAAGTTTCACCTTTGGCAAGAACAGCTTCCTTGATTGCCGTGTTCTTGGTCACGGGGTTTTGTGTACAACCTGGCCAGCTCAGAGACACGCACTCCACTTTCATACTTAGCAATGATCTCTTTCTTCATGTCCATAGTAATTCTCACCCTTTTCCCTGAAGGGTTGGCACTAGAAGCTTTCTTGGGGCCCATGGTGACTTATTTTGCAGGTGCAATCACTAAAAAGGCTGTGATAATATGAAATGTTCCGATTGTATGCTTGGATGTGACCTCGGTGGCTGGCTTGTAAACACTGGCACCCACAGAACAAGTGAGGCGGGCTCAGGCCGCACATGGACGCGTCTCGAACGAATCGCGTTGAGCGAGTTTTTTAGCGCTAGCCGAGGCAAAATTTTTGCGTTAAAATGTATCGCTAGGCGGATTTAACGTTATGCGATGCCGTCGTTAGGCGAGGGTCCACTGTATCTTGTTTCTATGTTATTAATATTGTTTATTATGTCATATTAGATGAATTGTGATAGATAAATAAGCGGTGGAATATAGTTCTTCTCTATAAAATGCATTTTTGGTTTATACTTTTGGATATCTGAAACAGATTAATTGGATTTACATTATTTCTTATGGGGAAAATGGTTTAAGTTCTAGTTGATTTCACATTTCGTCACTCTCTGGAACAAATTAATCCTTTCATTATTTGCAGATGACACTAAAATAAGCATGAAAGTCACTACGGTAGAGGACACTGAAAAAGTACAGGAAGACATAAACAGGGTTTTCCAGTGGGCGGTGGAGAACATGACGTTCAATGGTGATGAGTTCCAGCTGCTTAGGTATGGAAAGAATGAAGAACTCAAAAGGAACACTATACAGTAAGGCCCCGCTTTACGGCGTTCCGCTAATATGGCGATGTCAAATTATGACCAAAATTTGCTATACGGCAAGCGGTCTTTTAAATACGGTGCCCCCACCTGGTTTGTTTACATTTTCCGTGACCACATCTATTATGTCAGGAAACTTTCCAAAATTTCAAGTGTTTTAAAGTTACTGCATATTTTATATGTGCTCTGATAATAATACTTATGTGTACCTGTACCTAAATATACTTACACACTGTGCTGGTGTGCAGGTACACATTAAAATCGCTAAGTCTCTCTCTACTCATGACGCCAATGCTACGTAATAATAATCATTCTTGGGCGCACTAAACGTCTTATTTCACATCAATGTGTATAGGCATTTTCATTAATCCATCTATGATATTTTCCTCAAAATTATATATGAAACCCATTACATAGCATATAAACATGATACATATACTCAGAATAAAAATTGATGTAAATATGAGATTTGTTTACAAAGCAGCTGTGTAGGTAGTGTCGGAAGAATTATGTTTTCTCTAGTCAAACACTGGGGGGTAACTGTAGAAAAATACTCTTTTTGTATGCCTTTACTCTATGTATAGCAATTCATGACCCTTGTGGGTTTAGTGCTTTTTATAATAAATAATAATAATAATATTATTATTATTAACCCTTTGAGGGTTTTGAACGTAAAAGTACGGCTTACGACCCAGGGTTTTTGACGTACTAGTATGCCTAAATTCTAGCGCCCTCAAATCTAGTGGGAGAAAGCTGGTAGGCCTTCATATGAAAGAATGGGTCTATGAGGTCAGTGTGCACAGTATAAAGAAAATCCTGCAGCACACAGTGCATAATGAGAAAAAAAAACTTTGACCATTTTTTGGGAATAAAACAGCGACTTTGCACTGTATTTTCGTATGGTATTTATTGTTGTATTCTAGTTTTCTTGGTCTCATTTTATAGAATGGAAGGCATATCATAGAAATTGAGATGATTTTTGACTGGTTTTACAATGAAAAGTACCTTGAAATTGAGCTCAAAGTAGCAGAAATGTTCGATTTTTACCAAAGTTCAAAAAGTAAACAAATCATTGCCAAGCGTCCAATACACGTCAACTGGTGAGTCTAATATTCTTTTGCAAGTGCGCCAATATGATTCATACCATTTTTTACACTAATGCCGTAGTCTGCATGACAGTAAATCTTCTATTTTTTGTGAGAATAAAAATTCAAAGTGGAAAGCAAAAGAATGTAAGTGGAGCCTTGAGACGTGACTAATGAACAGAGGAAATGTCATTTTAGTGCCAGGAATGTATTTCTTGTTTGTTCTGGACCCTATTTGGAAATTGGTATCTTTTGAAATTTGTGTGAAATTGGCAAAATTGCTAAATTCTGACCACTGTACTGGATAGTTGAAATTGGTAAATGGGTGGTTTCTTGCACTCATTCAATAGAAAAAATAGAGTTCTAGCGAAATATTCATGTTTTTTGTCGACTAGTACAGTAGAACTGGCCGAAAGTGGGGCTCAAAGTGGACAAAATCGCCGATCCGTAAACATCGCCAAGACCGCTAACTTCACGAGAGCATAATTCCGTAAGTTTTCCATCAAATTTCATATTTTTGGTGTCATTATGATCGAGAAAAGATTCTCTATTTTTTCATAAGAAAAAATTATTTTTTTTTTTTAAATTTGGCCGAACCTGAGAACGAGTCTCGGAGAGGGCCTGTCGACCCTCAAAGGGTTAATATTAATAATAATATTAATAATAATAATAATAATAATAATAATAATAATAATAATAATAATATTAATATTAATAATAATAATAATAATAATAATAATAATAATAATAATATTATTATTATTAATATTATCATCTTCATTCACTCTAAAAATGGTGTGTTGCCGTTTGTTTATTCTGTACTAACTTGTACAACTTGTACACAATGTAAGAGTATTTGTATTGTGAGGTAATTATTATTAAAATAAAAAAATATTGAGGTAAATGTTTTACAAACTCTTACAAATGGACGTGAATGAATTAAAAGTAGACACATATTAATACGCATTTATTTCGCCTGACCAAGTGATCGTCCACTACCTGTTCAGTTTGTGTTCTTACATTGTCTCAACTCTGTATCTCGTTCTCTCTCTCGTTTACTCTTTCTTTAACTAATTGGCTCTCATTGACGATGGCGTCTAAGGTTAGCTGTAATAAAAAGAGAAGTCGTAAGCCTCTTGCATTAAGTGCCAAGTTAGAGGATGATGGTGTGCCATTCTGATTTTATTCAATAAACACCCTGCCACTCACCTCTCACACATTAATATTAATATTTTAAGGTAAGTAATAAGTGTACTCTGTGTGTATCTTACCTTTTATTGTGTTTTTAATACCTATTTCTATTGCTAACTTAATATAAGTTAGTGTAAACTTGTTGTCTGGCATTTATTGCATATTTTATATGCTCTGATAATAATACTTGTGGAGCCGGGTGGGGACAACATTATGTTTTTCTGTTCAGCATCAGAGAAAACGTGTATGAATCTGCATTTGGCCAGCCACTCCCCACTCCGCTTTTGTTTACAATTTTCGGCATGAATTATTCATTACTTCTACCTTCGTTTATGATGGCATCTAAAGGTAGTTGTTAAAATGATTAAATTCAGTGAACAAGGCATGTCGATGTTAATAATATGGCTCTGGGCCACAGTGTAGGTAGCCGGTAGGTGTAGCCCAGGCTACACCTACCGGCTACCTACACTGGCTTTATACAAATAAATACTACTCACCTCTCTTCCTGTATTAAGACTACACATATTTTAAGGTAAATAATGAGTGTACTGTATGTGCATTTTACCTCTCTGGGATGTTTTAAATATCGTATATTAAGTATGGGGACGGGGAGCCAGTGCTACCTACACCTGGGCTACCTGCACCTGACTTCCTACAAATAAGTTGTTGTTTGTCCGTCGATTTGACGAGGACCATCTAGTCATCCTGGGGTCGAAGTTGGTGGGTACGCAGATGATGAGGAGAAATTTTCTCCAGGAGGGCGGTATCAGCCCCCTTCAGCCCCTTTCAGCCCTGAGGGGCCCAGCCCTCTCAAAAAAGGGGAAAATATCTTGTTTACTGCTACAGCGAGAAATTTGTTCCCAAGGGAAAATTTACCAGTATACCCTTTGGTCAAGGGCCCCCGCCGCCCCTTACAATCCAGTGTTGCAGGTGTTTTTTAAATAAAACAGTACATCTTTTACCTTAGCAGGAAAATTTAAAGGGGAAAAAATCCTGCTCCCCATTTTAATTACCATAGTAAAAAAAGTGGACATTGTTTGTCTATTTTTAAGGGACAGAAAAGAATAAAACATTCTGCTTTGCCTCAGGGGGAAGGGGCCCAGGAAGAAAAGGGGTACTTTTTCACTTTTCCTTTGACCCTGGGGTGTGAGGGCGTGGGCTTTGTGGCACTTCGTTTATTTTTTGATCTACTGAGGTGACACTGTTTCCAGGAAAAAAACCAACAAAGAACGATCGGGTGCGAAGTTGAAAAAAGTGCCTCAAAAAAACACGAAAAACATTTTACAGAGAAGTGGGATAAAACCTTCCCTAGTGATATTTTTGGGGAAACAATTATTATAAAACAGTGTAACAATGAGTGTTGCGATCCAACAGAGTTTTTATGGGGGACATTTTTTCAAAGAAACTATTCTTCAATAAAACTCAATTGTTTTCCCGGGCGTAAATTTCGGGGGAGTTTTAAAAAAAATACCCAGGTAAGTGTTCTAACTCGTGGTTTACTACATTGACTGCGCAGTTGAGGGATAAAGGGCGGAGTTTTCACTTATCATAAACCCCCGGGGATAGCGGACCTTTGAGCCCACCCACGTAAAATTTTTCAGCAATCATTTAATGAAAATGCGGGCATAAAAACCCCCCAGGGGGAAATTTTATAATTTTTACAAAATTTTAAATCATTTACAGCCCGTTGGAGAAAACTTTGCCCGCTTCTCAAACTTTGTCCCCGCAGGGGCGGGGTGCAGGCGATGGCGTCTTTCCCCCAAGTTAAGGGAAGATTTTGGCCGCCTGTTAACGAACCTTTTTTTTTGGACCGATTTTCGTTCATTTTTGGGTACAAATTTGAAGGGTTTTTCGAGGGATGCTGTGCTGAAGTTTCCCAAACTATCGGCCCCAAAAAGGAAAAGAAAAATGCAAAAAATTTTTCGAAAAAAATTTCATTTGGCAGGGCCAGTTTGTATTTTAAATCGGGCAAGTGGGTTTTTACCCCTTTCTGCTGCCTTTGAACAACTCTAATTCCATCCTTGTCATGACAATTCTAAAATAAAAACCTTATCTTTTTTGCCCAAAAAAAAAAAAAGTTTCTAAATTTTGATTATTTGGGGAAGGGTGTCGGTCTTGTTGCCCACATAAATCTAAAAAAAATTTGGGAAATTCAAAAGGTAAAACACTACCTTGTTTAAAAAATCATTTTCCCATGTTTGTTGTTAAAAACAAGTCCCAAACCCTTCAAAAAATAAGGTGGGGTTTCCCCTTTTAAAAAGGGAAAACAGTTAAATTTCGGTATAAGGGCCCCAGCGCGCGGCCCCCCCCGCTGCCCGGGGGAAAAAAAAATTTTCCCCCCGAAAAAAATTCCCTTATTTTACACTTTTTCCCCCGGGACCCCGAGTGTTTAATTTTCAAAATAACCATTGTAAATCCGTTTTCTCTCATCCTGTTTAGAGAGGGCGGGCCCCCCCCTTCACCTTCAGGGGGAAAAAATCGATAGAAATTTATTCCTCGGGGGGTCCCTTTTTATGCAAAATAAATTTTTTTTTAGGTTTTACTTTTTATTTTATAAAGCTATTTTTATATTTCATTTTAAACATAATAGTCAATTTTGATAGAAAAAATTAAACCTTATAATTGATTTAGCGTGGGTTTGGAAAAATTTTGTTGGCCCGGAGGTGTCGGCCTTTTATGCACTATTCCCGGGGTTCCCGATTGGTTCCTTGATCACATTAGCTCCACCCATCTGCAATGATCTCAATGGTTAATTTTTATTAATTTTTGACATAAAAAAGATGTACGAAAACGATTAAAAAAAACGGGGAAAAAAAGTAAGAAAACGTAACAAAGCTGGGGCAGCGTTCGACCCTATGTCGCGTCAGCGCGTCACCATGCCCTTTTTAAAGCTGTAAATTCCCTTTTTGAAAAAATGTACAAGGAAAAATTATACAGCGTTGTAGCCAGAAAGTTCATTTTTTTGGTAAAATAAATCAGTTTTCTATATTTTCGAATTTTTTTTTTCCCGGCGGGGGAACCCCCAATCTCCCCTTAAGTTTTCCCCATATTAAACTTACTGGAAAGCCCTTTTCAACATTTTGTCGTGCTCGAACCGGGTAAAGGCCACCTGTGGGCCAAAAATGTTGTACTAAGTGTACAAATAAAACCCACAGCCAAAGGGGCCTTCGAAAAAAGCTGTAAAAAATGTGTTTTACAATTTAAATCATATAAATGAGTCCCTCCAGACTCAACACAGAGAAAGGGCAGCCAAAAAAAACAGGGCTCACCCGCGTTTACCCCCAAAGGAAAAAGGAGCTGGGGACTCACCCAAAAAGAAAAGGGGGGTGGCACCCGATCCACTCTCCAATTCAAAATCGCGACTAAGACATCAACAACCCAAAATGATGTTCGGTTTGCTGATGTATATACACAAAATGTTTATAATGTTTATAGACAAATTTAAAAGACAAGATTTTTTTAAAGTTTGTTTCTTTTAATATACCTGTTATATTAAAGGAACTTATATATATAAATTTAAGCTTTCAATAAATATTTTTATTTTT
>NW_026469885.1:0-11613 GCF_026875155.1 Cherax quadricarinatus | reverse complement strand
ACCATGGAAACATTGCGGGGACTTCACCATGAACATTGCTGGACTCTCACCATGGCAACATTGCTGGACTCTCACCATGGCAACATTGCTGGACTCTCACCATGGCAACATTGCTGGACTCTCACCATGGCAACATTGCTGGACTCTCACCATGGCAACATTGCTGGACTCTCACCATGGCATCATTGCTGTACTCTCACCATGGCAACATTGCTGGACTCTCACCATGGCAACATTGCTGGACTCTCACCATGGCAACATTGCTGGACTCTCACCATGACAACATTGCTGGACTCTCACCATGGCAACATTGCTGGACTCTCACCATGACAACATTGCTGGACTCTCACCATGGCAACATTGCTGGACACTCACCATGGCAACATTGCTGGACTCTCACCATGGCAACATTGCTGGACTCTCACCATGGCAACATTGCTGGACTCTCACCATGGCAACATTGCTGGACTCTCACCATGGCAACATTGCTGGACTCTCACCATGGCAACATTGCTGGACTCTCACCATGGCAACATTGCTGGACTCTCCCCAAAGGAAAAACATTGCTGGACTCTCACCATGGCAACATTGCTGGACTCTCACCATGGCAACATTGCTGGACTCTCACCATGGCAACATTGCTGGACTCTCACCATGGCATCATTGCTGTACTCTCACCATGGCAACATTGCTGGACTCTCACCATGGCAACATTGCTGGACTCTCACCTTTGGCAACATTGCTGGCTCTCACCATGACAACATTGCTGATCTCACATGGCAACTTGCTGGACACTCACTTGGCAACTTTGCTGGACTCTCACCATGCAACTTGCGGACTCTCACCTGACAACATTGCTGGCTTCACCTGGCAACATTGCTGGACTTCACATGGCAACATCTGGACTCTCACCAGGGCAACATGCTGACTCACCCATGGCAAACTTGCTGACTCTCACATGGAACATTGTTTGGACTCTCACCATGGCAACATTGCTGGACTCTCACCATTGCAATAATCTTCCACAGTTAAGACAACTTTCTCTGTGAATTATCATATTCAATATCGAGCGCTAAACCCACAAGGGTCGTTCAGTTTCACGGTGAGTAACACAATTTAATTGTTTTTCCGGAGTGTTGCCCTTTTAAATAAGTCCCTGTTATAACGTCCCTGTTATAACGTCCCTGTTATAACGTCCTTGTTATAACGTCCTTGTTATAACGTCCCTGTTATAACGTCCCTGTTATAACGTCCCTGTTATAACGTCCCTGTTATAACGTCCCTGTTATAACGTCCTTGTTATAACGTCCCTGTTATAACGTCCCTGTTATAACGTCCCTGTTATAACGTCCCTGTTATAACGCCCTGTTATAACGTCCCTTTTATAACGTCCTGTTATAACGTCCTGTTATAACGTCCCTGTTATAACGTCCCTGTTAAAACGTCCCTGTTATAACTCCTTGTTATAACGTCCTGTTATAACGTCCCTGTTATAACGTCCCTGTTATAACGTCCCTGTTATAACGTCCCTTTTATAACGTCCCTGTTATAACGTCCTGTTATAACGTCCC
Source organism: Cherax quadricarinatus (assembly GCF_026875155.1). Lineage (NCBI taxonomy): Eukaryota > Metazoa > Arthropoda > Malacostraca > Decapoda > Parastacidae > Cherax > Cherax quadricarinatus. The sequence goes on along the minus strand of NW_026469885.1, from coordinate 10,042 downwards.
CTGTATAAACGTCCCTGTTATAACGTCCTTGTTAAACGCCCTGTTATAACGCCCCTGTTATAACGTCCTGTTATAACGTCCCTGTTATAACGCCCCTGTTATAACGTCCCTGTTATAACGTCCCTGTTATAAACGTCCCTGTTATAACGTCCCTGTTATAACGTCCCTGTTTTTAACGTCCCTGTTATAAACGTCCTTGTTATAACGTACATGTTATAACGTCCCTGTTATAACGTCCCTTTTTAAAAACGTCCCTGTTATAACGTCCCTGTTATAACGTCCCTGTTAAAACGCCCTGTTATAACGCCCCTGTTATAACGTCCCTTTATAACGTCCCTGTTAAAACGTCCCTGTTAAAAACGCCGTTAAACGTCCCTGTTATAACGTCCCTGTATAACGACCCTGTTTATAACGCCCCTGTTATACGCCCTGTTATAACGTCCCTGTTATAACCCCCCTGTTATAAACGTCCCTGTTATAACGCCCTTTTATAACGTCCCTGTTATAACGTCCCTGTTATAACGTCCCTATTATAACGTCCCTTTTATACGACTTTTATAACGTCCCTGTTTTTAACGTCCCTGTTATAAACGTCCGTGTTATAACGCCCTTTTTATAACGTCCCTGTTATAACGTCCCTGTTATAACGTCCCCTGTTATAACGTCCCTGTTATAACGCCCCTGTATAACGTCCCGTTATAACGTCCCTGTTTAACGTCCCTGTTATAACGTCCCGTTAACGTCCCTGTTAACGTCCCTGTTATAACGCACTGTTATAACGTCCCTGTTATAACGTCCCTGTTATAACGTCCCTGTTATAACGCCCCTGTTATAACGTCCCTGTTATAACGTCCCTGTTATAACGTCCCTGTTGTAACGTCCCGTTATAACGCCCTTTTATAACGTCCTGTTATAACGACCTGTTATAAACGTCCTGTTATAACGTCCCTGTTATAACTCCGGTTAACGCCCCTGTTATAACGTCCTGTTTAAGGCTTAACAACAACGTTTGTGTGGTTCTTATAGCGATCACTAGTTAATATATTATTTAATAACAACTTTATCTTGTATTTTCAACAATCGTCAAGACACTTCCTGGCTCACGTGGCGAGGCATTCCCTGGCTCACGTGGCGAGGCATTCCCTGGCTCACGTGGCGAGGCATTCCCTGCTCAGTGGCGAGGCATTCCCTGGCTCACGTGGGCGAGGCATTCCCTGGCTCACGTGGCGAGGCATTCCCTGGCTCACGTGGGAGGCATTCCCGGGCTCACGGGGCGAGGCATTCCCTGGCTCACGTGGCGAGGCATTCCCTGGCTCACGTGGCGAGGCATTCCCTGGCTCACGTGGCGAGGCATTCCCTGGCTCACGTGGCGAGGCATTCCCTGGCTCACGTGGGAGGCATTCCTGGCTCACGTGGCGAGGCTTTCCCCTGGCTCACTTTGCGAGGCATTCCCTGGCTCACGTGGCGAGGCATTCCCTGGCTCACGTGGCGAGGCTTTCCCCTGGCTCACTGGCGAGGCTTTCCCCTGGCTCACGTGGCGAGGCATTCCCTGGCTCACGTGGCGAGGCATTAGCTGGCTCACGTGGCGAAGCATTCCCTGGCTCACGTCCCGAATCATTCCCTGGCTCACGTGGCGAGGCATTCCCTGGCTCACGTGGCGAGGCATTCCCTGGCTCACGTGGCGAGGCATTCCCTGGCTCACGTGGCGAGGCATTCCCTGGCTCACGTGGCGAGGCATTCCCTGGTCACGTGGCGAGGCATTCCCTGGCTCACGTGGCGAGGCATTCCCGGTCACGGGGGCGAGGCATTCCCTGGCTCACGTGGCGATGCATTCCCTGGCTCACGTGGCGAGGCATTCCCGGGCTCCGTGGCGAGGCATTCCCTGGCTCACGTGGCGAGCATTCCCTGGCTCACGTGGCGAGGCATTCCCTGACTCACGTGCGAGGCATCCCTGGCTCACGTGGCGAGGCATTCCTGGCTCACGTGGCGAGGCATTCCCTGGCTCACGTAGCGGGGCTTTTCCCTGGCTCACGTGGAGGCAATCCCTGGCTCACGTGGCGAGGCATTCCCTGGCTCACGTGGCGAGGCATTCCCTTGCTCACGTAGCGGGGGCATTCCCTGGCTCACGTGGCGAGGCATTCCCTGGCTCCGTGGCGAGGATTCCCTGACTCACGTGGCGAGGCATTCCCTGGTCACGTGGCGAGGCATTCCCTGGCTCCGTGGCGAGGCATTCCCTGGCTCACGTGGCGAGGCATTCCCTGGCTCACGGGCGAGGCATTCCATGGCTCACGTGGCGAGGCATTCCCTGGCTCACTGGCCGAGGCATTCCCTGGCTCACGTGGCGAGGCATTCCTGGCTCACGTGGCGAGGCATTCCGGCCACGTGCGAGGCATTCCCTGCTCACGTGGCGAGGCATTCCCTGGCTCACGTGGGAGGCATTCCCTGGCTCACGTGGCGAGGCATTCCTGGCTCAGTGGCGATGCATTCCCTGGCTCACGTGGCGAGGCATTCCCTGGCTCACGTGGCGAGGCATTCCCTGGCTCACGTGGCGAGGCATTCCCTGGCTCACGTGGCGAGGCATTCCCTGGCTCACGTGGCGATGCATTCCCTGGCTCACGTGGCGAGGCTTTTCCCGGGCTCACGTGGCGAGGCATTCCCTGGCTCACGTGGCGAGGCATTCCCTGGCTCACGGGGCGAGGCATTCCCTGCTCACGTGGCGAGGCATTCCCTGGCTCACGTGGCGAGGCATTCCCTGGCTCACGTGGCGAGGCATTCCCCGGGCTCACGTAGCGAGGCATTCCCTGGCTCACGGGCGAGCATTCCCTGGCTCACGTGGCGAGGCATTCTGGCTCACGTGGCGAGGCATTCCCTTGCTCACGTAGCGAGGCATTCCCTGGCTCACGTGGCGAGGCATTCCCTGGCTCACGTGGCGAGGCATTCCCTGACTCACGTGGCGGGGCATTCCTGGCTCACGTGGCGGAGGCTTTCCCCTGGCTCACGTGGCGAGGCATTCCCGGGCCCTCACGTGGCGAGGCATTCCCTGGCTCACGTGGCGAGGCATTCCCTGGCTCACGTGGCGAGGCATTCCCTGGCTCACGTGGGGGGGCATTCCCTGGCTCACGTGGCGAGGCATTCCCTGACTCACGTGGCGAGGATTCCCTGGCTCACGTGGCGATGCATTCCCTGGCTCACGTGGCGAGGCATTCCCTGGCTTACGGGGCGAGGCATTCCCCGGGCCCACGTGGCGAGGCATTCCCTGGCTCACGTGGCGAGGCATTCCGACTCACATGCGAGGCATTCCTGGCTCACGTGGCGAGGCATTCCCTGGCTCACGTCGAGGCATTCCCGGTCACGGGGCGAGGCATTCCGGGCTCACGTGGCGAGGCATTCCCCTGGCTCAGTGGCGAGGCTTTTCCCTGACTCACATGGCGAGGAAATTCCCTGGCTCACGTGGGAGCATTCCCTGGCTCACGTGGCGAGGCATTCCCTGGCTCACGTGGCGAGGCATTCCCTGGCTCACGTGGCGAGGCATTCCCTGGCTCACGTGGCGAGGCATTCCCTGGCTCACGTGGCGAGGCATTCCCTGTTTACGTGGCGAGGCATTCCTGCTCACGGGCGAGGCATTCCCTGGCTCACGTGCGAGGCATTCCCTGGCTCACGTGGCGAGGCATTCCCTGACTCACATGGCGAGGCATTCCCTGGCTCACGTGGCGAGGCATTCCCTGGCTCACGTGGCGAGGCATTCCCTGGCTCACGTGGCGAGGCATTCCCTGGAAACGTGGCGAGGCATTCCCTGGCTCACGTGGCGAGGCATTCCCTGGCTCACGTGGCGGGGCATTTCCTGGCTCACGTGGCGAGGCATTCCCAGGCTCACGGGGCGAGGCATTCCCTGGCTCACGTGGCGAGGCATTCCTGGCCACGTGGCGAGGCATTCCCTGACTCACGTGGCGAGGCATTCCCGGGCTCACGTGGCGAGGCATTCCCGGGCTCACGTGGCGAGGCATTCCCTGGCTCACGTGGCGGGGCATTCCCGGGCTACGTGGCGAGGCATTCCCGGGTTCACGTGGCGAGGCATTCCCTGACTCACGGGGCGAGGCATTTCCCCGGGCTCACGTGGCGAGGCATTCCCTGGCTCACGTAGCGAGGCATTCCCTGGTCCACGTGGCGAGGCATTCCCTGGTTCACGTGGCGAGGCATTCCCTGACTCACGTGGCGAGGCATTCTCTGGCTCACGTGGCGAGGCATTCCCTGGCTCACGTAGCGAGGCATTCCCTGGTCACGTGGCGAGGCATTTCCCGGGCCCTCACGTGGCGAGGCATTCCCTGGCTCACGTGGCGAGGCATTCCCTGGCTCACGTAGCGAGGCATTCCCTGGCTCACGTGGCGAGGCATTCCCTGGCTCACGTGGCGAGGCATTCCCTGGCTCCCGTGGCGAGGCATTCTCTGGCTCACGTGGCTAGGCATTCCCTGGCTCACGTGGCGAGGCATTCCCTGGTCCACGTGGCGAGACATTCTCTGGCTCACGTGGCGAAACATTCCCTGGCCCGCGTGGCAAGGCATTCTCTGGGCCGCGTGGCGAAGCAATCCTTGGCCCGCTTGGCAAGGCATTCTTTGACCCGCCTGGCGAGGCATTCTCTGGCCCGCGTGGCGAGGTATTCCCTAGCCCGCGTGGCGAGGCATTCCCTTGCCCTCGTGTGAAGGCATTCCCTGGTCTGCGATGCGAGGCATTAGCTTGCCCGCGTGAGCAAGGCACTGCATGGCCAGATTGGCAAGGCATTTGATGGGTTGCGTGGCGAGGCATTCCCTGACCCGCGTGGCGAGGCATTCCCTGGCCTGCGTGGCGAGACAGTCCCTGGCCCACGTGGAAATGCATTCTCTCGCCCGCATTTCGAGGCATTCCCTGGCTCGGGTGGCGAGGCATTCCCTGGCCTTCGTGTGGTGGCATTCCGTGACCCGCATGTCAAGGCATTCCCTGGCCCGCGTGGCGAAGCATTACCTGGCTCGCGGGTCGAGGCATTCCCTGGCCCGCGTGGCGAGGCATTAGCTTGCCCGCGTGAGTAAGGCACTGCATGGCCAGATTGGCAAGGCATTTGATGGGTTGCGTGGCGAGGCATTCCCTGACCCGCGTGGCGAGGCATTCCCTGGCCTGCGTGGCGAGACAGCCCCTGGCCCACGTGGAAATGCATTCTCTCGCCCGCATTTCGAGGCATTCCCTGGCTCGGGTGGCGAGGCATTCCCTGGCCTTCGTGTGGTGGCATTCCGTGACCCGCATGTCAAGGCATTCCCTGGCCCGCGTGGCGAGGCATTCCCTGGCCCTCGTGGCGAGGCATTCCCTGGCCCGCGTAGCGAGGCATTCCCTTTAAACAAGATGAAAGGTAAACAGATGTGTGTAGTGTACTTGATAAACAGTCGACAGCAATTGCGTTCCAGGAATCTTTCCAGCCATATTGTCTCATGAGAATGAGTGCGTTCGTGGAGCCCTACCAGCCATGTTGTCTCATGACAGTAAGTGCGTTCCAGGAACCCTACCAGCCATGTTGTGTCATGAGACAGTGAGTGCGTTCCAGGAACCCTACCAGCCATGTTGTGTCATGAGACAGTGAGTGCGTTCCAGGAACCCTACTAGCCATGTTGTCTCATGAGATAGTGAGTGCGTTCCAGAAGCCTACCAGCCATGTTGTTTCATGCGACAACTGAAAAGCAACCTTGTAATATTTCAGTTGGTAAATAGACTGTCCCCTTTCTCCCCGACTCGCTCACTTTCTCCGTCTTTCAATCTTTACCTCAGTCTTTCTTTGTCCCTGACTATCTGTCTTTTTTAATACAAGGGTTTTCAACAGGGTCTTTGCGTTACATATCATTAGAAATCTTCCTTATGAAGAAAGATTGAAGACCTTTTTTCTGGTTCATCTCAAAAGGGAGGATGTTAATTTTTCCTAAGGGCTGGTGCTTAACTGGGCAATTGGACTTGGCGTGGCCCAGTTTATGACAACAGTCAAACCATACCACGGGCGGGGTTAGAATCCGTGATTAGAGTCATGAAACTTCAGACCGACGCGTTAGCCACTGGACCAGCTAGCCACAATAAGATTTATCCAACTACGTATATTTATACACCATAGGAAGGTTAGCATAAGCACCACTGTGATCACAAATACAAGGTTACACAGACAAATCTTCGGCTAGCATGGTCGTGATGAACTCTAGCTCAAGTCCCCTCAAAGCCATCAACATGACTCACGAAATCGTAACCGTAATGATTATGATTTCGTTAGTTGGGAGGCAGTCTGTGTGGGAGTGTGACATACGCCGAATAAATTGTAACATACTCTTTGCATAACACAACAAACATTCATCCAGGGCTCCCAGTACCAACATTGGCCTCCCTGACATCATACAGGGCTCCCAGTACCAACATTGGCCTCCCTGACATCATCCAGGGCTCCCAGTACCAACATTGGCCTCCCTGACATCATCCAGGGCTCCCAGTACCAACATTGGCCTCCCTGACATCATCCAGGGCTCCCAGTACCAACATTGGCCTCCCTGACATCATCCAGGGCTCCCAGTACCAACATTGGCCTCCCTGACATCATCCAGGGCTCCCAGTACCAACATTGGCCTCCCTGACATCATCCAGGGCTCCCAGTACCAACATTGGCCTCCCTGACATCATCCAGGGCTCCCAGTACCAACATTGGCCTCCCTGACATCATCCAGGGCTCCCAGTACCAACATTGGCCTCCCTGACATCATCCAGGGCTCCCAGTACCAACATTGGCCTCCTGCATCATCCAGGGCTCCCAGTACCAACATTGGCCTCCCTGACATCATCCAGGGCTCCCAGTACCAACATTGGCCTCCCTGACATCATCCAGGGCTCCCAGTACCAACATTGGCCTCCCTGACATCATCCAGGGCTCCCAGTACCAACATTGGCCCTCCCTGACATCATCCAGGGCTCCCAGTACCAACATTGGCCTCCCTGACATCATCCAGGGCTCCCAGTACCAACATTGGCCTCCCTGACATCATCCAGGGCTCCCAGTACCAACATGGCCTCCCGACATCATCCAGGGCTCCCAGTACCAACATTGGCCTCCCTGACATCATCCAGGGCTCCCAGTACCAACATTGGCCTCCCTGACATCATCCAGGGCTCCCAGTACCAACATTGGCTCCCTGACATCATCCAGGGCTCCCAGTACCAACATTGGCCTCCCTGACATCATCCAGGGCTCCCAGTACCAACATTGGCCTCCCTGACATCATCCAGGGCTCCCAGTACCAACATTGGCCTCCCTGACATCATCCAGGGCTCCCAGTACCAACATTGGCCTCCCTGACATCATCCAGGGCTCCCAGTACCAACATTGGCCTCCCTGACATCATCCAGGGCTCCCAGTACCAACATTGGCCTCCCTGACATCATCCAGGGCTCCCAGTACCAACATTGGCCCCTGACATCATCCAGGGCTCCCAGTACCAACATTGGCCTCCCTGACATCATCCAGGGCTCCCAGTACCACATTGGCCTCCCTGACATCATCCAGGGCTCCCAGTACCAACATTGGCCTCCCTGACATCATCCAGGGGCTCCCAGTACCAACATTGGCCTCCCTGACATCATCCAGGGCTCCCAGTACCAACATTGGCCTCCCTGACATCATCCAGGGCTCCCAGTACCAACATTGGCCTCCCTGACATCATCCAGGGCTCCCAGTACCAACATTGGCCTCCTGACATCATCCAGGGCTCCCAGTACCAACATTGGCCTCCCTGACATCATCCAGGGCTCCCAGTACCAACATTGGCCTCCCTGACATCATCCAGGGCTCCCAGTACCAAACATTGGCCTCCCTGACATCATCCAGGGCTCCCAGTACCATCATTGGCCTCCCTGACATCATCCAGGGCTCCCAGTACCAACATTGGCCTCCCTGACATCATCCAGGGCTCCCAGTACCAACATTGGCCTCCCTGACATCATCCAGGGCTCCCAGTACCAACATTGGCCTCCCTGACATCATCCAGGGCTCCAGTCCAACATTGGCCTCCCTGACATCATCCAGGGCTCCCAGTACCAACATGGCCTCCTGACATCATCCCAGGGCTCCCAGTACCACATTGGCCTCCCTGACATCACCAGGGCTCCCAGTACCAACATTGGCCTCCCTGACATCATCCAGGGCTCCCAGTACCAACATTGGCCTCCCTGACATTATCCAGGGCTCCCAGTACCAACATTGGCCTCCCTGACATTGCAGCAGGTGAAGAATATTTAACCCTACAGGACCCTGATGTGCATAAAGCTGCTATGCCATTTCCACAGGGCTCAGCAGGAGGTTTCACCGGTTTAAGGCCACAACACTTAAAATAAATGTTCAGTCCAACACTTGGTGATGTTTCAGAGAGGTTACTGTCTGAACTCACTAAATTTCCTAATGTGTGCCTGGCTGGTAGTGTCCCTGAGGCCATTAGACCCCTCTTCATCGGTGCCTTACTTTGTGCCCTCCGGAAAAAGGATGGAGGAATCTGGCTTATTGCAGTGAGTAAACACCCTTTGGTGCATAGTCGCTATGGCTGCAGTAAGAATGGTGAGCGAAGAGGCTGCCGCGGTGTTGAAACCAACTCAGCTCGGTTTGGTGTTCAACAAGGCTGTGAAGTAGCTGCCCATGCAGCACGAGTATATATCAACAACATATCAGATGAAAAAGCCTTGATCAAACTGGATTTTTCCAATGCTTTCAATTTGGTCAAAAGAGATGCTGCTCTCCAAGCAGTTTCTAGACACTTCCCTTCCCCTCTACACCTTCATTAAATAGTGTTATAGTGTGACTTCTAAAGAATTGTTTGGTGACCATGAAATTTACTGTTGTGAGGGTGTGCAACAAGGAGACCTCTTCGTCCCCTTTCTATTCTGTTTGGTCATCAACGAGGACACAGAAGCGCTTTTCATCATCTTGGATGATGGTACCCTAGCTGGCACTACAGAATCTTTCCTAGAGGACATAAGAAAAATTAGACACAGGAGAGAGCCTGGGCCTATCTTTAAAACCCACCAAATGTGAAATAGTTTCTACGAATCGACAGACGATCTAGAATATTAGTGCTGTTTTATCAGGATCACGATCCATTGATACTGCCAACAGCACTCTCCTTGGTGCTCCTCTTGGGCCCATTGCCATTGATCTGATTCTAGAAAAGAAAATCTCAGACCTCAGGAAGATGCAATGCAGGATGCAAGACATTGACTCACATGTTGCCATCTACCTACTCATCAAGTGCCTCTCCATCCCATAAGTTACCTACTTCCTGAGATGCTCCCCAGCCTTCAGGAGTCCGAAACTCAAGGAATGTGACTCCCTTCTTAAGGCCACACTAGAAAGTATATTGAATCTTTCCCTTGAAGAAGAGTGGTTGCAAGCTTCACTTCTAGTCAGGCTTGGGGGACTGGGAGTACGCAAATCCCCCAAGATTCCCCTTCCAGCTTTCCTATCCTCTTCCATATCATCAAACGAGTTAATAAAGCAAATCGTTTCAGACAACTTCAGTGATTCAGCAAGAATACGGGATCCCAATTATGCCAGTGTCATCACTGAATGGGAGATTCTCATTGCCCCAGCACCTAAACCTATTCCAGCACTGGCCTACAAACAGTCAGGTTAGGATCGTCCCATCACTGAAAACGTACTTGTCAATATACTTAGGGATGTAACATCAGTCAGGGAGACTTCCTTTCTCCAAGCTGTGCATGCACAGCACTCTGGTAACTTCCTCCAAACAGTTCTCATTTCGGCAATGGGAACACGCCTCGATCCTAAGACTCTGTATTGCAGTGGCTCTCTGCCTTGCTGCCCCAAGTAACACGGAATACACGTGTTTTTGTGGAGATGGGCAAGATGACTAATATGGTCTACATGGTCTTAACTGCTCCAAAACCAAGGGGTTTGGGACACAAAACCCAATGAAGTCAACGACATTATAAAGAAACTGATACAGCTGTATGCCCACCCAGAGGAGTCCCAAACACTAGCAGCTAA
>NW_026469884.1:0-11225 GCF_026875155.1 Cherax quadricarinatus | reverse complement strand
TGCAGACACTGCAAGACCCAGGGGGGACATTGAGACACTGCAAGTCTCCAAACGGACGTTGTAGACATTGCAAGAGTCCAGGCGGACATTGTAGTCATTGCAAGAGTCCAGGTGGACATTGCAGACACCGCAAGACTCCAGGCGGACATTGCAGACATTGCAAGATTCCAGACAGACATTGTGGACATTGCAAGAGTCAACTATGGGCACCTTACTGACAAAGAGAATGAAATGTGCTTGATTTTAAATAATTATTTTCTCTCAGTTTTTACACAGGAAGACACTAACAATATTCCAGTAATTATTTTTTACAGTGGGCTAGAAGAAGATAAATTATGTAACATCACAGTCACTAGTGAGATGGTTGTGAAGCAGATAGACAGACTGAAGCAAAATAAGTCACCGGGTCCTGATGAGGTTTTTTCAAGGGTTCTTAAGGAATGCAAAATGGAACTCTGTGAACCATTAACTAATATTTTTAATTTATCTCTTCATACAGGTGTAGTGTCTGATATGTGGAAGATGGCTAATGTAACTCCTATTTTTAAAACAGGGGGCAAGTCGTTACCGTCAAATTACCGCCCAATAAGCCTGACCTCAATTGTAGGCAAATACTAGTGTCAATTATAGCTGAGATTATAAGAAGCCATCTCGATAAGCATAGCTTGATTAATGATACTCAGCATGGATTCACAAGAGGCCGTTCTTGTCTAACTAATTTATTAACTTTCTTCAGTAAAGTTTTTGAGGCTGTTGACCACGATAAAGAATTTGATATTATTTACTTAGATTTTAGTAAGGCTTTTGATAGAGTTCCGCACCTTAGACTGTTAAAGAAAGTAGCAGCTCATGGCATTGGGGGAAAAGTGCTCACGTGGATCGAGTCATGGCTCACAGACAGGAAGCAGAGAGTGTCCATAAATGGGGTTAAATCCGAGTGGGGATCTGTAACAAGTGGCGTCCACAGGATCAGTCTTGGGCCCGTTGTTGTTTATAATATATATCAATGATCTTGATGAGGGAATTACTAGTGATATGAGCAAATTCGCCGATGACACAAAGATAGGTAGGGTAATTGATTCAAACGTAGATATTATGGAACTTCAGGAGGATTTAAACAAACTCTATTCTTGGTCAGAAAAGTGGCAGATGCAGTTCAATGTAGATAAATGCAAGGTTCTGAAGCTCGGAGTGTCCATAACCCTAGCACTTATAAGTTAAATGATGTAGAACTTAGCCTACAGATTGCGAAAAGGACTTGGGGTTATGGTGAGCAGCAACCTTAAACCAAGACAGCAATGCCTAAGCGTACGTAATAAGCAAATAGATTACTGGGATTTATATCAAGAAGTGTAAGCAACAGAAGTCCAGAGGTCATACTGCAGCTTTATGCATCATTAGCAAGGCCTCACCTAGATTATGCAGCTCAGTTCTGGTCTCCATATACAGAATGGACATAAATTCGTTAGAAAACATTCAGCGTAGGATGACTAAATTAATACATAGCATTAGAAATCTTCCTTATGAAGAAAGATTGAAGACTCTTAAGTTAAATTCACTTGTTAGACGAAGAATGAGGGGAGACCTGATCGAAGTGTACAGTGGAAGATAGGTATTAATAAAGGGATATTAACAAGGTCTTGAGGATATCTCTCCAAGAGAGAACCCGCAGTAATGTATTTAAATAGATAAGTTTAGATTTAGAAAGGACATAGGAAAGTATTGGTTTGGAAATAGGTAGTTGATGAGTGGAACAGTCTACCTAGAGGTGGGTTATAGAAGGCAAGGACTTTGGTAGTTTCAAATTTAGGTCTGGGATAAGTACATAGTGGGATGGGTTGGAGTGAGAGGACTTGCACACGAGCTTGGGGTTTGCTGGGGTGGTGGGCCTTTTGAAAATTGGGGGTTTGGTCAATGTTTGTTAGTGGGATGAATTGTAAAGGACCTGCCTAGTATGGGCCAACAGGCCTGCTGCAGTGTTTCTCCTTTCTTATGTTCTTATGTTCTTATGTTCTTATGTTCTTATGTTCTTATGTTCTTATGTTCTTATGTAAAATCTCATGGTAACCACACGTAATGCAGCACCAATAATTTTGTTATAAAAAACAGCTACTTATAAGGGTTCAACCACTCACTGTGTGTGTGTGTGTGTGTGTGTGTGTGTGACTGTGTGTGTGTGTGTGTGTGTCTGTGTACGTGTGTACTCACCTAATTGTACTCACCTAATTGTGGTTGCAGGGGTCGAGACTCAGCTCCTGGCCCCGCCTCTTCACTGATCGCTACTTTGATCCTTCTCCTCTCTCTGCTTCCTGAGCTTTGTCATACCTCTTTCTTAAAACTAAATGTAAGTGGTTCCTGCCTCCACTACTCAATTGCTAGTCTATTCTCACTTGCGGACAACTCTATGACTGAAGAAATACTTCCAAACGTCCTGTACTCTTCTGAGTCTTCAGACTTCCAGTTGTGACCCCTTGTCCCTGTGTCCCCTCTCTGGAACATCCTATCTCTGTCCACCTTGTCATTCCCCGCAATATCTTGTATCTTTATCAAGTCTCCCCCTGACCCTTCTGTCCTCCAGTTCGTCAGTCCGATTTCCCTTAACCTTTCCTCGTACGACACTCCTTGAGCTCTGGGACTAGCCTTTGTTTTTTTTGCAAACCTTTGTACTTTCTCTAACTTCTTGACGTGCTTGACCAGGTTGGGTTCCAGACTGGTGCGCATACTCCAGATGGGCCTCATACACAGTGGGTACAGTGGTCTTGAACGAATTCCTTATTAAAGGTATCGGAACGCTACTTCTCTACAGGTTTGCCAGGGCGCACCGTAATGCTTGCCACGGTATTTTGGTTGAATGTTATGCCTCCGGTGATGTGCTCGTTGTTATGGTCAACCCAAGGTCTTTCTCTCTGAGTGAGGTCTGTAGTCTTCTCCACTAGCTATACTCTGTCTGCGGTCTTCTTTGTATGCCCTCCCCAATCTTCATGACTTTGCATTTGGCTGGATTGAATTGCGAGAAGCCAGTTACTGGACCACATGTTCCAGCCTCTCCCAGGTCGCTTTGCAGTCCTGCCTCAATCCACGTCCGATTTAATTCGTTCTCATCAACTTCACGTCATCTGCGAACAGGGACAACTTCAGAGTCTATTCCTTCCATCATGTCGTTCACATAAATCAAAATATAGCACTGGTCCTAGCACTGACCCCTGTGTGTGTGTTGTGTATGTGTGTGTGTGTGTGTGTGTGTGTGTGAGTGTGTGTGTGTGTGTGTGGTGTGTGTGTGTGTGTGTGGAGTGTGTGTTGTGTGTGTGTGTGGTCTGTGGTACGTGTGTGTGTGGTGTGTGTGTGTTGTGTGTGTGAGTGTGTTGTGTGGTTGTGTGTGTTGTGTGTGTGTGTGTGAGTGGTGTGTCTGTTGGTACGCGTGTGTGTGTGTTGTGGTGTGTGTGTGTTCTGTGTACGTGTGTGGTCTGTGGTGTGTGTGTGTGTGAGTGTGAGGTGTGTTGTGTGTGTGTTATGTGTGTGTGTGGTGTGTGTATGTGGTGTGTGTGTTTGTGTGTTGTGTGTTTGTCTGTGTACTGTGTGTGGTGGTGTGTGTATGTTGTGTGAGTGTGTGTGGTTGTTGTACTACTCGCCTAGTTGAGGTTGCGGGTCGAGTCCGTGTGTGTGTGTGTGTGTGTGTTGGAGTGTGTGTGTGTGTGTGTGTGTGTTGTGTGTGAGTGTGTTGTGTGAGTGTGTGCGTGTGCGTGTGGTGTGTGTGAGTTGTGTAGTGTTTGTGGTGTGGGTGTGTGTGTGTTGTGTGTGAGTGTGTGTGTGTGTGTGGTGTGTGTGTGTGTGTGTGAGTGTGTAGTGTGTGTGTGTGATGAGGTGTGAGTGTGTGTGTGAGTGTGTCCTGTGTGTATGTGAGATAAAAAGATAGAGATTGATTTTTACAACAATGTTGACATGTCAGGATCACTGTACAACTGTAGCCATCACTGTAACACTGAGCATCACTGTAGCACTGTAGCATCACTGTACACAGTCGCACTCACTGTAGCACTGTAGGCATCACTGTAGCAACTGTAGCATCACTGTAGCACTGTAGCATCACTGTAGTACTGTAGCATCACTGTAGTCCACTGTAGCATCACTGTAAGCACTGTAGCATCACTGTAGCAGTAACTGTAGCATCACTGTAGCCACTGTAGCTTCACTGTACACTGGTAGTGCATCACTGAAGCACTGTACATCACTGTAGCACTGTACATCATCACTGTAGCACTGTAGCACACTGTAGCACTGTAGCAATCACTGTGCACTATAGCATCCACTGTAGCCTGTAGCATCACTGTAGCACTGTAGCATCACTGTAACACTGTAGCATCACTTGAAGCACTGCAAGCATCACTGTAGCACTGTAGCATCACTGTAGCTCTGGTAGCATCATTCACTGTAGCACTGTAAGCATCACTGTAGCACTGTAAGCATCACTTGTAGGCACTGTAGCATCACGGTAGCACTGTAGCATCACTGCAGCACAGTAGCATCACTGTAACACTGTAGCATCACTGTAGCACTGTAGCATTCACTGTAGCAACTGTAGCATCACTGTAGCACTGTAGCATCACTGTAGCACTGTAGTCATCACTGGTAGCACTGTAGGCATCACTGTAGCACTGTATCATCACTGTAGCACTGTAGCATCACTGTAGCACTGTAGCATCACTGTAGCACTGTAGCATCACTGTAGCACTGTAGCATCACTGTAGCACTGTAGCATCACTGGAAGACACTTGTAGCTTCACTGTAGCACTGTACGATCACGTGTAGCACTGTATCATCACTGTAGAACTGTATCATCACTGTAGCACTGTAGCATCACTGTAGCACTGTAGCATCACTGTAGCACTGTAGCATCACTGTAGCATCACTGTAGCATCACTGCTACAAATGTATCTGGCTCAGACACGATTACTACTTAATTAATTATAAACTTGTAAGTCCAGAATATGTTGTTCTACTGGATATTTGTCAATGTATTTTGTTTTAAAATAAAGTTTACGTGGAATATAGGATATAGGGGATGGTAGGAGACAACAATGTTCAAACAGCTCGGGGGAGAACCTTGAGTTTTCTTTAAAGTAAGTTTATTCTTTTCTTTGAGGATGAGGGTCTCCAGCACAGTTGCAGAGGTGGTACCTCGCTATATGTATAGCTGGGTGTGACACCCACCCAGCCAGCAGCAAGTGATACACACGAACTGCGCCATTCTGAGAAAACTTCCCTTTACTCCTTCAGTTGGAGCCTTGCAACATTGCATAGCTCCTGATGACGCACTTAAAAGTGTGAAAGTACTTGAGCTAAAGATTTCAAAACCCTTTGTGGATTGTCTTTGCGCATATATGTATATATATATGTATAGTATATATAAATATATATATATATATATAATATTATATATATATATATATATATATTATTTAAATATATATACATATTTATATATAGTGTAACCACAACGAAAAATAGTGCTTTCGTTATTTCTCACATTATCAAGGAACAATAAAAATAAGAAGACTTATAAAGCCAAGATGTGACATACTGAGCTTCACATAAAACTTCACTCACTAAACGTGGGAATTTCTCTCCATTGTTGTGATTTACGTGTCAGCAGAAAAGGAATTTTGTCTTCACGGTTTATAATTTCACAAATTCTATTAATTTTAAATGAATTTAATTTATAGTGTTGGGTTTGTAGTTATATCGCAATCTGTTATAATTCTGTCAACCAGGGATTTGCTGATACAAGTTTCTTGGCCTTTTGAAAATCAGTAATGTAGTTCATATATATAACATTGAATAAAGAAAGCATTAACTCGCCCAGTTTCTGATAATAATTTGAATAATATTAATAATAAAATAATAATATTAATAAAAAATAATTATAATAATAATAATAATAAAATAATAATAATAATAATAAGTTTGTATTGTACTACAAGTACATGAACAAGGTATACAGCCTAGCTGAGCGATCAGTGACTTACTACGATGCGAGCATTTTGGCAAACACTACATACACACACTCACCCACACACACACACACACACACACACTACAACACACAAACACAAACACGACACACACACAAAAAAAAACCACAAACACACACGTCCACACACACAAACACACACACACATAAACAAACACATTACACACACTAACACTCTCAATAGCACACACTACACACACACACACATACACACACCACACACACACAAACACATACAACACTTACACACACAGACACACACTTACACACACACATACACACACATCACACACACACATACACACACACACCACTAACACACACAGACACCCCACACACACACACACACAACATACACACCACACACCACACACACTACACACAACACACACACACAACAAACACAACACACACATAACACACACTACACACACTAACACACACACATACACACCAACACACACACACACATACACACTCACACACTAACACAGCCACTCACACACACACACACACTCACACATACACACATCACACACACTAACACACACACACATTACACACACACACACTAAACACACACACACATACACACACACACACACCTAACACACACACACATACACAGACACTCACACACTAACACACACACACATACACACACACACACCACACACACTAACACACACACACATTACACACAACACAGCACACACACTAACACACACCTAACCACACACACACACACACATACACACAACACACACACTAACCCACACACACATACAGCACACACACAACACATCTAACAACACATCACACATACACACACACCACACACACACACACACACGCACACACAATAAGGCAGAGAGAGTTAGGAAAAAGTTTGTTTTGTGCTCGTCCGATAGAGTTTCCACCATTTGAAACATTACATACTTACATACATGCAGAGAGAGAGATTGGTGCCTAAGTCACTGCTATAATCACAACACACACACACAGCGGGGTCCACAGGGTCATCCTAGGACCAGTGCTGTTTCTGGTATTTGTGAACGACATGACGGAAGGAATAGACTCTGAGGTGTCCCTGTTTGCTGATGACGTGAAGTTGATGAGAAGAATTCACTCGATCGAAGACCAGGCAGAACTACAAAGGGATCTGACAAGGCTGCAGACGTGGTGTCCAGCAATTTGGCTCCTGGAGTTCTACCCACCAAGTGCAAAGTCTGAAGAATGGGAAGGCAAAGAAACCGCAGACTGGAGTACAGTCGTAGGGGGCCATGACACTACAAACCTCACTCTAAGGAAAAATGATCATGGGTGAGTATAACACCAGGCACATCTCCTGCAGCGCACATCAACCAAATATACTGCTCATGCATATGGGGCGCCTGGCAAACCTCAGACAGAATTCCGTCATCTTAATAAGGAATCTTCAGGACTCCTGTTCACCGTGTATGTTAGGCCCATATGGAGTATGCGGCACCATTTGGAACCCACACCTAGCCACGCACGTAAAGAAACTAGAGAAAGTGCAAAGATTTGCAACAAGACTATCCCAGAGCTAAGAGGTAATGTTCCGAAACGAGGAGAGGTTACGGGAAAATCAACCTGACGATACTGGAGGAACAGGAGAGATAGGGGGGACATTGATAACGACATACAAAAATCCTTGAGAGGAATTGGACAAGGTGGACAAAGGACAGGATGTTCCAGAGATTGGACACAGTAAATGCAAGGGACACAGTTTGGAAGCTGAAACACAGATAAATCACAGGGATGTTAAGGGAGTATTTCTTCAGCCACAGAGTAGTCAGTAAGTGGAATAGTTTTGGGAAGCGATGTCGTGGAGGCATGATCCGTACATAGCTTTAAAGCAAAGGTAAGATAAGAGCTCACGGCTCAGGGAGGTGACACTAGGTAGCGATCAGTGAAGAGTGCGGGGGCCTGGAGCTCGGACTCGACCCCGCAACCTCAACTAGGTGAGTACAACTAGGTGAGTACACACACGACACACACACACACACACAACACACACACACTACCACACACACACACACACACACAACACACACGACACCCACACACACACACACACACACACACACACACACACACACGACACACACACACACACACACACACACACACACACACACACGACACACACCAACAAACAACAGGGCACACACACACCACCCACACACACACACACACACAACACACACACACTACACACCACACACACACAACACTCCACACACACACACAGCATCACACACACACACACACACACACACACTCGAACACACTGACACACACACACTACAAGCACATCACATATACCACACACACACACACATAACCCACACGCCATACACACACTACTCACACACACACACACACAAACACTTACACCCCACCCCAAACACCCCAAGCACAGCAACATCACTAAAAAACCCACACTCACTTGCCTTTCTCCTTGCCCTTGCTCCTTACCTTTTCTCACTTTATTCCCTTCCTCCCGTTGCCCTTCCTCTCCTTCCCTTGCTCCCTTCCTTTCTCAGCCCTCCCCTTTTCCTTTCTTCCTTCCGTCTCCTTTTCGTCACCTTTGCCTTCCTCCTTTGCCTTTCCTCACTTTCCCTTTTGCCCTGTGCACTGTACATCCTGTACACTTACATCCCCACACTGTAGACATACATGTACATCACGGAAAATGAATCACGTAGATGAAGGGATAAGAGCACGGGAACATGAAAAAGGTGGAAAGAATGTAGTTTTCAAAAAGGAGAAAGATCCTGAAATTGAGGATGTGACAGGAAACTAAAAAATTTATTGGCCAA
Source organism: Cherax quadricarinatus (assembly GCF_026875155.1). Lineage (NCBI taxonomy): Eukaryota > Metazoa > Arthropoda > Malacostraca > Decapoda > Parastacidae > Cherax > Cherax quadricarinatus. The sequence continues at coordinate 2,351 of NW_026469884.1, read as the reverse complement.
ACGAAACTACTAATAAATATAATTTGTAAGTAGAATATTTGGGCTACGGATGCCCAAGAGAAAATAAAGTCGGGGGAAAGGAAATAGGGAAATGGGAAAGCCAAAAGGTTCAAAACGTCGGAGAACCAATTTTTTGGGGGAAGTTTAGCTTTTTTGAGGAAAAGGGGTTTGGGCACATTTCAAAGGTACGGCATAAAAATCGGGGGGAAAACCCCCAACCCACCGGGCCAGGTAACACAGTAAGGGCCCCTTTTTGGGAGAAAAAAAATTCAGTTTTTTCATTTTTCAAAGGGGGAAAAGGAAACCCAAAAGGAAACAGGAGGGGGGTTTTGGGGAAAACATTCAGGAAATTGGGAACTGGACAAAATAAATTCAAAATAAGGCCCCCCCAAAAAGAAACCCCTTAGGGTCTTCAGGGAAACACAACACCCTGGGCCCGAGGGAAACCGAAAGTTAAAGTATTGTCTAAAGAACCAAAACAAGGCGGTTTGGGGAAAAAATAAAAAAAAATATAAAAATAAGGAAAAATATAGAACATAAAGAAAAAAAGAAAAATATATACAAAATACAATATTAACCCAACAAAAATATCTTTTCCCATACCCAAAACCCACAAAACATGACTTAAAACCCAAGATTGCCAAGAGTTTCCCCCCACATTCCCCCCAAAGGGGAAAAGAACTCATTTGGGGTTACGTGCACAGAAAAAATGTGGAGGAAATTTTTCACAAAATTTATAAAAAATAAAATTTATAGTTTTTTTAAGTATAACGCAATCGTTAAAATTTCCTTCCCAGGGATCCCAATTCTGAAGAAAAACGGGGAATGAGTCTTATAAAAATGGAAATCTTAGAAGGAGATTCAAATAAAAATTAACTAATAATAATAATACTTAAATATAATTAAATTAATAATTAATAAAAAAAAAAAACCCAAAGTAAGAACAATAAAGGTGGTTGACACAGGGCTTACAAAGCTGAGCATTTGCAAACCACATCAACCCACAAAAACCACAAACACGGAACACCACACTTCCAAAAAAACAACCAAAAAACAAACCAACCAAACCAACAAACACACAAAAAAAAATAACACAAACGACAACACCCCAAAACAAAATCAAAACACCACAATAAAACCCTTCCAATTTTTAAAAACTCAAACACACAAACACAAGGGAACTAACCAACAAACCAAACACACAAAAAGACTACACAAATAAACACCCAAACACAAAAAGAAACCAACCACAAAAAAAACCAACAACAAAACAAAACAAAGCCCAAAAACCAAAACAAAAAACACCAATACCCATACCCAAAAAACACAACAACACCCCAAAAAACCCAAAAACAAAAAAACAAAACCCAAAAAAACAACACAAATAACCAAACAATACACACAAAAAAACCCAAAACAAAAAAATACAAAAAACCAACCAAACACCCAAATTTTACCACACACGGAAAACACAACACAAAACCATAAACACCCAAAAAAAAACAACAAAATACCAAAAAACCAACAAAACCACAAGGAAACACAAACAAACACCAAAAACCCCAAAAACCACCCCACCACACGGGAACACACACACACACCAGGAAAAATGAAACCCGAGAGTAGAAAAATTTTTTTGGGGGGCCGATAATTCCCCAAATTGAAATTAATAAAAGCGAGAGGGTTTTGTGTCCTTAAAAAATTCAATAATCACAACAAAAACCAAACATGGGGCCCAAAGGGTAGTCCCCAAATGCGTTTCTGTTTGGACGACATAAACGGAAGGAATGCCCGTAGTGTCTGTTTGCATGGAGGAAGTTTGATGAGAAGGAACACTCGAGAAGACCACAAAACCAAAAAGGTTTCGGGACGGGAAACCTGGCCCACAAACCTCCTGGAGTTCAATGAAAAGGTGCAAAGTCATGACAAGGGAAGGAAAGAGGGGGTGGTCATTTACGGAGAAGCGGGTTACTGGGGGCCACACAAGATTTCAAAGGGGGTCTGGGGATAACACGGGCCATCCTAAAGGGGAAACTTCAAAAAAACGCGAGCAGTAGGGCCCCCGGGGGGAAAAACCTTTCCCAGCGTCCGCCAGGGGCATTCCAGGACCCTTTTTCCCTGTATTTTAAACCCAAATGGAAAAAAATGCCAGGTGCCCTTTTCAGAGAGTAAAAAGGTTTATAGGAAAAAACTAAAAAGACCCCCCAAAGGTTTGGGAGAGGAAGTTTTTCCCGGGGGTTAAAACAGTAAAAAAGGGGAATTGGGGGGGGAAAAAAACCGGGGGGGAGGAAAGTCGGGGGGTCAGAGATACAAATACAAGGAAAAATTTGGGGGGAGTAAAACCGGGACAT
>NW_026469883.1:0-12538 GCF_026875155.1 Cherax quadricarinatus | reverse complement strand
TGGTATCTGCAAAGGGCAAGACTGAGGGTTTTTTCAAAGATTTTTTCCTAAATTTTTCGAGGAGGTGATGGGGCGATAATTTCTAGGGTTAGAGTGGTCTTTATTAGGTTTAGGAAGGAGGATAGCATAGCAGCTTTAAAGAGGGAAGGAAGTATCCAGAAGCAAGGGAGGCATTGAGAAGGTTTGTGTAGGCAGTAATGATAGAGTCAGGAAGGTGTTTCGGGATAATAGGTTTAGGCCAGGCACCAGGGGCCTTGGGAGGAAGGTGTCGAGGAAAAGTTTTAAACGTCTGTGTGGGTGAAAGGAGTGTCAAGTTCTTGGGAGGAGGTAAGAGAGCCCCAGATGGATATGGCTATCTGTGTTTTTCCCGTGAGTGTGGGTGTAGTGTTCCAGTGTTCTATGTTCTGAATATGTTGGATAACGTTAGGGTGAGGGTGGAAGATGTTCTCCCAGAGTGTTTGAAAAATGTTGTAGCAGCCTGCGGTCTGAGATGTGTATGTTGTTGTGGGTGATGTGTTTGAATTTTTTGGGTAGGAATGGTGGCATCTGTTTTTTTTATAAAGTTCCAGAAGGCTTTGGTTTTTTGATGCGCTGTTGTCTGCTTGTAGTATGAGCTGTGACCAGTGATTGTTGAGTTTTGGTCTAGACTGTGTAGAATGTTGTTTCTGAGGTAATGAGATCTAATTGGCCCTTGATTAAATTTTTGTGTGTTGTAGAGGAAGCGGTTGTGGTACCCGATAATTAGTCTTCTTGTTCTGATTGGGGGTTAAAGGAATAACGATGGTGTGGGTTTTCTTTGGTATTGCGGTGTTGGCTGCTTGTGTAATGGTTTCCTGGATGAGAGCAAGTTGAGTGTCAATGTCAAGATGGGTTTGTTGTTGTAGTCATAGGTGAGATTAGTATTATGTATGTGTTGTTTGAAGGCATCCCAATCAGCGTTCTTGTAGGAGAAGGAAGGTGTGGCCGGGATGAGGATAGGGTTGGAGGAGATGTGTAAGATGACTAGGATGTGATCAGATCCTGTAATAGGGCAAGGTGAGATGTAGTGTTGAAAGAGAGAGCTGACTCGGTTTGCCAGAATGATGTCTGGTTTGCCTTGGCCAGTGTGGTTGTAGGAGGTGTTGAAGTCAGGGCCGAGATGAATTAGGTGTTTATGTTTTGTGAAGTTGAGTAATTGCTGACCAAATTGGTTGTTACTGGTGTGATGAAAGGCTGTGTGTTTGGCATTCATGTCAGCTAGTAGGTATGTTGGTGTGTTGGTGTAGTTGAAGACTAAGGAGAGGTCGTGTATGTTGAGAATAGTGTTTGGGCGAGCATCGGTGGTGAAAAAGATAATGGGGCCAAGGTGGGTGTGTATTCTGACCGCAAGAAAGTGTTGGTGTATAAAAGGGATTGGGAGAAATTCGTGTTTTATGTTGGATTTGACAAGGATGGCAATCCCATCGTGGGGATCATAGGGGGACTGTAGTGCAGTATAACCATAATGGCAGATGCGTTGAGGGGCATTGAGGCAGGTACTGTTTAGCAAAACAATATCTGGCCTGTAGATGAATGGTTCAAAGAACCAACACGTTGTTAAATTAGACACATGTGCAACTCTTGGGTATCTTTATTGAGGAAACGTTTCGCCACACAGTGGCTTCATCAGTCCATACAAAGGATAAACTTGAAGAACAGGAGGAGAATAAGGTAATCAGTCCCTCAACCTTGAGTCGATGTGGTCAGTCCACAGATTGATGGACTGACCACTTCGACTCAAGGTTGAGGGACTGATTACCTCATTCTTCTCCTGTTCTTCAAGTTTATCCTTTGTATGGACTGATGACGCCACTGTGTGGCGAAACGTTTCCTCAATAAAGATACCCAAGAGTTGCACATGTGTATAATTTAACAATATCTGGCCTCTCTGCTTCAATGAGCTCGGCCAGTAGGTGTCTAATTGTAAAGTAAGAACGTACGTTAAACTGAATCACCTTAAACATGATTTAATGGTTTCGTCATAGCAAAGTTAATGTCGGGGGAGGAGTTTGGATTAAAACCCGTGATAGTGGTGCCATCAGTGGATGTGTGTTTGTAGGTGCTATGGACCCGTTTCCTGGAGGGGGAGGAAGAGTTGGATCTGTTTTTATGTTCTTTGGTCTGTCTGTCAGAAGTTGGGGCAAGTTTAGGGTTGAGTGAATTTCGTTTGGAGGAGGAGTTGGACCTGGATGAAGTCTTGGATGTGGTGGAGGAGTGGGCAATGGTGGATGCAGAGGAAGTGGAAGCTTTGGTAATGGAGGAAGAAGTGGGCAAAGAGGTGGGGGAAGTAGTAGAAGTAGTTAAGAGGGGTAGGGGAGGAGGGTGTTGGTGGATGGGTAGATGTGAAGAGGGGTAGGGGCTGATGGGTGTTGGGGAGTTAAGAGTGGTGGGGGGGAGGAGAGCGGGAGGGTGTAGGAAGAGGGGAAGTGGGAGAGGTTGTAGGGGGTTTAGAAGAGAAACAAGAAGGAGGGATGATTAGTGAGGGAAGATTGTTATCAGACAAGATTAGGTTAAGGACATGCGAAGAGAAATTCAGATGTGGTTTATTTACTCTAGTCAGGTGAGGCGAAGCAGGAGGTGGGGTCATAGTGGTACCATCCACTAGTCGAAGTCGGTCTTCGTCCAAAGGTTGGACAAGTATTGAAGAATTCTTTGCAACAAGAACCCATGATGCTGCAGTGTCTGACAGTTGTGATGAATGGTTTGAAATATCGACAAGTTGAAGATAGAGACACTTATGCAACATATTGGAATCTTTATTCAAGAAACGTTTCGCCACACCTGACTACAGTATATAAACCACATCTATGGCCCTATGCTGTACATTCTACAAGATTGATGGACTGAACACATCGACTCCAGGCTGAGGGACTGATTACCTCGAACTCCTCTACTTACACCTTTCTGCTTTGTATTGGACTGATGAAGCCACTGTGTGGTGAAACGTTTCCTGAATAAAGATTCCCACATGTTGAATAAGTGTCTGTATTATCAACTTGTCGGTTTTTCAAACCATTCATCATTACCGCATTTTCCTTACAGTTTTTGTCCAGCCAGCAATTGACACCAATTGTCCTGGACAACTATTCATTTCCAACTCCTCTCCTTGGCAAAATACCACATATGACAGGGTTCCCACCCTTCCTCCTAATTATCTCTATTTCTGACCTATACCTGCTAATCAGGCCCTCACTCCTACGTCTGCCAACATCGTTGCCTCCAGCACTGAGACAGATAATAGGATTGCTCCCATTACCTCTCATAATGTCATCCAAATGGCTAACAATATCCTTCATCCCAGCCCCAGGAAAACACACTCTCTGCCTCCTACTCCTATCCTTCAAGCAGAATGCCCTATCCATGTACCTAATCTGGCTATCCCCAACAACAGCAATGTTTTTACCTTCCTTGGCGACGTCCGTCGTAATGTCTCCAGTAGTCGACTCACATTCGTTAGGTAGCACTACACCTTCAGTTGTGGAATTCGTAAAGACGTTCTCGATGGTCTTCGTTGGGGTTTCTAGGGATGTCTCTCACGTCTGCCAATGCTTCCTTGGTGCTTGTTGTGGTATTCCCAGTAGAACACCCACATTCGTCAGGTATCACCGAAAATGGGTTGGAAGTTTCCACATTAGTCTTCTGGTTCCTCGTGTTTCTACCTCTCCAACAGTTTTCTTGATCCTCAGCTTGGTTCCATGTTGCCCGGCCACTGACCAAGCTCCCCTCTTAAATTAACCTGGGGACTCAAAACAGGAGGACCACTACGAATCCTCTTGTTCTCCTCCTTTAATTGCCGTATCTCCATCTTAGCAACCCTAAACTCTTCTTTCAGCTGCTGGCAAAGTTGCTCAAGAGAGGGCATCCTGGTTCAGATTCACAGAGAGCACACAAACAGGTCTTCACAGTGTGATAAATGGCTGAAAACCATTGTATTGACTTACGTATTAGACTGATGAACCCATTGTGTGGCGAAACGTTTCCTTAATAAAGATTAACATATGTTGCATAAGTGTCTCAATCTTCAACTCCAAGTATGACTTACTTGCTGCTCCTGGCTTTCCTGAGTAGCAGCAGTCAGAAGTCCTACAACCAGCAATACTCGAACCGACCAGCACAGCATGTTGGTGTTGTCTTTGTTTCCTCTGACTGTGGTTATCTCCTGGCTATGTTGGTGAGGCACAGCTCGTGGCCTTATCGTTTCCTGGTAATCATATCAGAAATTTAAGTTCCCACGACTACTGAGCATCTTGCAGTATGTTTACCTCCGGCTTATCTATCACTCGTTACAAAATGTTATGTTACATCTCAGTATTCGTCATGTAGCTTTTTGATTTTCAACTTCTGCTACATAACAGTTATTTGCACTAAATTCCATAGTCCATCAATCACTCTATTTACTTAATTATTCCAAAGTTTCTTGTTCGAATTTATTGTAATTCTAATACTTGCAAAATATGTATTTTTTTCATTGTTTCATGCAAGTTCAAAAAGTTTATTTATAAGCCCATAAGAATGGAAGAAAACTGCAGCTGGCTTATTATGGAAGTAAATGGTACAAAATATCGACACCATGGAAAAATAAACACATGTTGTATTGTAGTGTAATGTTGTATGCCTTTCTTATCTTTATACAACCTTCTTATTATATTGCTTTAAATAAAATAAAAAAAAAAAATTTCCCCTGACCACTCAAAGCTGAAGAAGTATTTCCTAACATCCCTGTGTCTTAACCGGGCTTTTAACTTCCAGCTATGACCTCGTGTACCTGAGACTCCACTGTCAAACAAACTCTCATTGCTCGTTCTGCAAGTTCCTGTAGTGGCATACCATTTGAGGGGAAGAAGCGCTACTTGAGGGTGAGAGGAGCCACATGAGGAGGAGGAACACCACTTGAGAAGGAGGTGAGCCACTTGAGGGGGAGAGGCGCCACATGAGGAGGAGGGGCGCCACGTGAGGAGGGGCGCCACTTGAGGAGGAGGGGCGCCACTTGAGGAGGAGGGGCGCCACTTGAGGGGGAGAGGCGCCACATTAGGAGAAGGGGCGCCACTTGAGGAGGATGGGCGCCACTTGAGGAGGATGGGCGCCACTTGAGGAGGAGGGGCGTCACTTGAGGAGGAGGGGCGCCACCGAGCAGCTTCTATTAAATCAGACAAGCCATCCTTGGATAGTGTAAAAAGAATTTTCTTCAGATGTATGATCTGTCAGTCTTCAGATGTATGTTCTGTCAGTCTTCAGATGTATGATCTGTCAGTCTTCAGATGTATGACCTGTCAGTCTTCAGATGTATGATCTGTCAGTCTTCAGATGTATGATCTGTCAGTCTTCAGATGTATGTTCTGTCAGTCTTCAAATTGATCGCCATCTTCAGAGTATGTCTGCCAGTCTTCAGATGCATATCGGCATCTCAGATGTATGATCTGTCAGTCTCCAGATGTATTATCATGGCTGAGAAATACTAGGGTGGCTACAATGTTAAACCATTTCTTTATTTCAGAACATTGTATAAGAAGACCATGAAGCATTTGTTCGCGAAGAAGAAGAAAAGTGGTGGTGAAAGAAGGAAGAGACGAGAGTTGGAGGCGGAGGAAGCCAAGAAGTCGAGCAAGTTCTTCATGGCCTCCTTGAAAAGTCTGGAATTGTCAAGTTGTTCGACACGTTCCATGGAGTCGCCTGCACCTGCTACAAGTCCATGTTCTGAAAGTGAGGCTGCCATAGACAGGACAGGAGGGAAGACGAGTGGTGGTGGTGGTGGTGGTGGTGGTGGTGGCGGTGGTGGTGGTGGTGATGTCGAGTTTATTGAAGAAATTTTACCTTACGTGATTGAATCTGACGACTCTTAACCTAGTGTGCTGGATAGTGCCAAAGAACCTTGTTATACTGCCTTTGGACTTCTGAGGTTCGACAAGGATACTGGAAAAGCAATTCTGCCTGACGCGTTGAGAACAGAAATAATAAAGCTGGGTTCTAAGTATTTCCACAACAGTGAGGGACCTTTCCTAGCAATAAACATCCACTCAATGAACAAAACTTAATTCAAGAGGAAATTGGCAAATGGTAGTGGTGAGGAAGTGTCTCACTAATGGCTGGTCTATTCCCCTTCTAAAAAGTATGCATTTTCCTGCTCCTCGAGGAAAGTGGATTCAACCAGTGGAAAGCCCCTGAAAGGATTAGTGTTCATGTAAAACTTAAGAATATCGGGAGTGTTATGCAGAAACGTGGGACACCTGGGAGCTTGAGTCTTGTCTAAGGGCAAAGGTAAAAGTTACACACATCTCAAGCATAAACAGGCCACCCAGGGCTATCCCAGTCAAAACAGAAAGCGTTAAACCAGTATGTGTTACTTCAATGGGTTGGTTAACAGAGGGTTAGGCAAAAATCCCCGTTAGGAAAATATATCTATTTATTCAACATAACACTATATACACACTCTAGAAACACCTTAATCCTAAATGCCCAAATGAGGGTACACAAGAAACAGCTGGCTGGGGGTCCACCACCTAACCACTAGGCCTAGTCCGCGCCAGCCCGAAACCCACTCAACTACCAACCCCATTTTTATTTCCTCACTCATCCTCCCCCACAGCACCCTGACCATGGGCAGAGCCCGTGGGCATACAGGTAAGCCATAAAGAGCCTATGGCTTGGGTTAGCTAAACAAAAGGAGTACACAACTACAAAATTAGCTTAAATACACAGCATCTCCGAGCCAGCCTCCACACCATGCTGACTCCACATGAGCCCCCAAGCCACGCTTACTCCGCATACCCAAACACAGTTGGGAAAAAAACTACCTAGCAGGATTTCTTTATAATTACATTTTGAGTACTTTAACAGTGCCCCCCAAAAGCACATTATGAATTATAAAATTATTATTTACAATTATAACATTCATACTATTTGGCACCCCTTCTCCACTATTGTACATTACAATGTCATGCAGAACCCTGCATAACACCCCTACCCCCCCGACCAAGGTCTCACTCGCTAGCGGGGTCCCTGCAGACATCCGCTAGGCAAAAGGAAAAAGAAAGAAAAAAAACCCCACATTAAGGTCTGAGACCAAAAGAGCAAAATGATAACTGGGGAATGACCCCCATTCAATCACGGTCCTTTTGGTACTACAAATTATGCAATATTAACAAACTGAGGTACTAGATTCAGACATGTGAAACTCGCCGAACATAAAAGGTGATCAAGTTCTATGCCAAACGGCCCCCAGTCACACTCTTAGACAATTGTGTTAGGAAAAGGGACCATCACAACACAGCGCTGGCCAGCACTGGCGTTGAACATTTTACCTAAATTACATCAGCAAACTTATAAATGAGCAAGTTAACTTTGTACAAAAGTGCCCCTGAGGAATGCCGATTTATGAAGTAACACCAAAGTTCATATGTTGCAAGGGAGACCAAACGTATGTCCACCAAAAAAAAAAACTTTTAAACATAAGTACATTTTCCAGGGGTTTAAAGAAAAGGGAAAAAAGATTTTACATGTTAAATTCTACTTAGAAAGCAACATCACATTATCACTCTCATCTCACAGCAATTTTAGTAAACAAAACTGGATCCCCATGAAAACAACCTCTGCGAGAATCAGGGGAACACAGGAGGGGAAAAATATCAGGCTCCAAAAACAACGGGTGGATGTCACATAAATTTGTTGGTGGGACTGGGCCGTAAAAACCCCGGGGTCATCACTGAAGACCCCCAAAAGTGGACCCCCACGCCGACCCCCTACATATCATCCAAGGATCCTGGAGTCACCCCAGCGATGATCCAAAAAGGAAAAATTGAAAAGAGTCCTGGAGAACCAAAACACCTCAGATCAAGAGACATGGCCCAAACAGTGGAGGGCATCACCGCCAGCTCCACATTCACTAAAACGTTAGGTCCAACAGTCCCTATACCAACATAAAACAGGCGAGGCATTCCAGCCAACACCTAAAAACTTAGCATACCTTACCTTGATGTGACTACCCCCCCAAAACAAACACACACTAAGGAATCCTGATACCTCCAGCTCCAGCTCAACCTGCCCTTCTCTTTTGGGTGGCCCAGGGTTCCAGCTACTCGTCTAACACAAATAACTGCAAAATAAGAATAGATAAGTGATCTATACACTACATCGTGCACTTTAAACATGAGACAAGGCATCAGCAACCACATTCTCCTCTCCCTTCACATAATGAATCACAAGATTAAGAGGTTGCAGAAACAAGGCCCACCTCGTAAGTCTCTGATTGTGGTTCCTCATTAAGTGAAGGAAACGTAAAGGATTATGGTCACTGTACACAGTTATAGGGTGAACTGATGATGATATATACACCTCAAAATGTTGCACTGCCAACACTAAAGCAAGAGCCTCCTTTTCTATGGTGGCATGGTGCTGCTGGTGTTTCTTTAGTTTTGCCGAAAAATAGCTGACTGGAACAATTGTCCCCTACTTTTTGCAGTAACACAGCCCCAACACCAGTATCACTGGCATCTACTTGTAGAGAAAATGGCAATGTTTAAATTAGGGCTAGCCACACAGGAGCACTTGTAAGCAAGGCTTTTACATGTTCAAAGCCCTCTGACACTTCATAAACCCACACAAATGTACACTTGGGGGTAGCAGGTTCAGTGAGTGGAGAGATCACCTTGACAAATTTGGACAGAACTTTTTATAAAAAAGTTACCATACCCACAAAATGCATAACCTCCTTCTGGTTTTTTGGCACAGGATAATTGTCTATAGCCTCCATCTTGGCATTCACTGGGGTCACCTTTCCCTGGCCAATAACATGTCCTAGAAAAGTTACCTGGGCTTGCCCGAAAACACTCTTTGCCAAATTAACTGTGAGCTTAGCACCAGCAAGCCTAGCGAAAAGTTCTCTAAGCTGCCTCACATGCTTTGTCCAACAGTCGCTAAAAATAATCAGGTCATCAATTTAACACCTCACGCACTTTAGGCCATGTATAACTTCCTGCATTCTGCATTGAAAACAGGAGGGTGCATTACGAAGCCCAAAGGGGAGAACCTTGTACTGAAAAAAGCCCATCTGGTGTTACAAAAGCAGAGATGTCACTGGCACGTGGGGTTAAAGGTATCTGGTAATAACCCTTCAACAGGTCTAACTTACTTACATATTTAGCTCCTCCCACTGCATCAATGACATCATCCATTCTTGGAAGAGGAAAACAATCAGCCTTACTTATTAAATTAACCTAACGATAGTCAGTGCACATCCTCATGGTGCCATCTGGTTTGGGAACCATCAGACAGGGAGATGCCCACTCACTCTCGCTTGGGATTATTAAATCATTGTCCCAAATAGAAATTTCACCTTCTTCTCCATACTTTTTCTCTTTTGTGGATTCATTCAGGTATGGGACCTGCCGAATTTGGGTTTGGCTTCCCTTACATCTATACATGGGGCTTTAGCTTGCTTACACGAGGGATATCCCCAAACAAAACCTCCTCAAAATTCCAAGAAGCTGAACCTCTCAGCAAACCCTTTCCTTTTTAAGACCCAACAACATTGTGAAGGATCTTTTAACAATGCCCTGTTACTAAGGTGTATATCTGTGGCCTCTTGCGCATCAGTGTCTGCCCCTGGGTCACCTACTATATTTACACATGCCACACCTCTTTGGTGGTACGCTTCAGCCTGTTATTGTACACCCGTAGACTTCCACCGCCCAGGTGTGTGATTCTGTAATTTTGATCCGTGACCTTTTCCACCACCTTGTATGGCCCACTGAACTTTGCTTTTAAGGCATTACCAGGCACCGGCTCCAATGCTAGTACCTCCTCTCCCACTTCAAAGGTACGAGGCACAGCCTTACGGTCAAATTGTTTCTTCATCTTGGTTTGGCTGATGTGCAGGTTCTCAGCCGCCAGATGCTTCATGTGAACCAAACGGTCTCTGAAAGCGAGAAAATCCTCCGAGGGGGCAGCCTCACAATCCTCACCAAGCCAGTAATCCTTCAAAATTGTCAGTGGTCCACGTACCTGGTGACCATAGATCAGTTCGAAGGGACTATAGGTAATGAGATCTGTGTGCTGTCCCGCACAGCAAATAAAAGGAGGGGGATACCCTCATCCCAGTCCTTCTGGTATTGGGCACAAATAAGCACGCAGCATAGTTTTGAGAGACTGGTGAAACCACTCCACAACCCTTGTACTCTGGGTGATAGGCGGTGGAGGTCGTCATTTTAATATTAAACTCCCCCAAAACCGTGCAAAAATGTTTAGATGTAAAATTTGACCCCTGATCTGTTTGAATTTCCTTAGGGATCCCGACCTGCGTAAAAAAAATTTCACCAATTCTCTCAAGACCACGCATGTTGTAATTTTACGTAATGGAATGGCCTCCGGAAACCTGGTAGAGGAACAAATAATAGTAAGTACTGGTTTCTCATCTTGGTCCTGGGTAGTGGCCCCACACAACCCACCACCAGCCTGCTAAAAGGTTCTCTGGCTACTGTAATAGGGTTAAGAGGGGCAGGTTTAATTCCCTGATTAGGTTTTCCTACCCTTTGGCAAACTGGGCATGATTCTACATACTTACCCACTGATTTCCATACCTGGGGCCAGTAATTTTTTTTAGAAATCTTGCCCATAGTCTTTTTAACACCTAAATGTCCACCCATGGGAACATCGTGGGTCAAACACAAAACCTGATACCTAAATGGTTCCGGCACCACCACTTGGTAGAGTGTCTGCCTTGCTCCATCATTAGATGTCGCATCCGATAGGGTCTTTCTCATCATTTTGATGAGAAAGAAACATTTAGTTAGTTGAGAGGCCTCTTCCTCGGTAACAGCAGATGACCGAATAGCTTTTAGGGTGTCGTCACACCCCTGGGCCTCGATCAGCTGCTCTCGAGTAGGAGTCGCCTCCCCTATACCAGCTCCAAGACCCCCCACTCAAACAGGGTCCTGCCTGGGATGGTTCATCACAGCCCGAGCCCCCTGCAGGCTAGGCTCGAGGAATAGATTTCCCAAACCCAAATCATCCCCAGGATCTAAAGAGTCACAGAGGGAGACTGCCCTCTTATCTTTTGACATTTTCCTGGTTACTGCACACACTGAAAATAACTCGGGCAAGGTAGCCCTAGCTTTTTCCTCCCAAAATGGTTGGGTCCTCTCCAAGATACGATACTACGTGCGCAAACCCTTCAACTTATTCACTAGTATTTTCCACCCTACAAGCTATTGCCTTGGGATCAACTGACAGCAACACACTAAAGCCAAAATAACCACAAAAAGCAGTGTAGAATAATCAGTAATTCCATTGGGAAACCCCCCCCACTCTTCATAGCCTAAACTTACTCCTCAAACAGTTACATCTACCACCCTAACATCTAACTACTTACCATTATTTAAGGGCCTAAACCATATCAACTTGACCTAAAACGCTTTCTTGATAGTTGAAACGACAAGGCATAAACCCGAAATCTCTCGACATTCCCGTGTCCGGTAACCTTTACAAAATTCAATGTATGTCAAGGCCCTAAAATCTGGAAACTCTACTGAGAATCTAGAACTGCAGAAACATTCATCACCTTCAAAACTACATTAGAAAACTTATCTGCCTGACACCCGTCAATACTACACGTCAACTGTGGTTCACTATTCCTCACTCATTTGAAACAGAAAATTAATTCAATCTTAAAATAATGAATCCTGTGTCTCCATAGTGAAAACTATGGTACTGTGCCAAATAAAGCATTCACATTGCTTAACTTCACAAAACTTAGTATTTTGTCATTGACCATAATACCAACTACATCATAATTTGTATAAATTTTTCAATTAAGATAAAAACTAAGTCTGCCCGAAATTGCCTAGCCTGCTAAGCTTCTAGTGGTACACTGTTAATCACAATTTATACATTAAAACACCAATAACCAAATTTCTGTAAAATCAGCTGTATCCTTTAGGAATAAACTTTGATTGAATTGAACTTGTGAGGGGGTCCCTCCAAACCAGAGGTTCCTCACTTTCAAAACAACCCATGATTATTTCCTAAAAGTAAGGTCAACACCCTCAAGGTATATCTCTGTGGCACCTACAGCTAAGTAACCACATGGTATGCAGACTTCCCATAACCTGGGACTGGAGTCTTGACATGGTCCAGTAATTTCTTGAGCCAAACGCCAACCAGTGTATGTGTCATCTGACACTGGCAATATGCCCCTACGAAGCAAGGTGTCGTGCACCAGTGTCCTCTAAGCTTTAACACCTTGTTACCCTTTTCCCTTTATTTGTGTAAGGCACCCTGGACTTATTTTAAAGACCTTCATCCCCGGGTCAAAATGCTGAGTTACCCGATGTACAGAGGTGGGTGCTTCAATATTAGCTTTCCGTGTGGGTCTAGTGTATCACTCCAGCAAGCGCCTGAATTTACACATCTTTTTCAATATGGCTGCAGATGCCTGTTAATGACAATAAGTACAGTAATAAAGGTTTAAAGGCCCCTGCCCCCTTTGACTAGGTTGGTCCCCTTGACTGGGGGTGGGTATTCCTATTTG
>NW_026469882.1:0-54361 GCF_026875155.1 Cherax quadricarinatus | reverse complement strand
GTATGGGGGGGGTTTTTAAAATTTTGTGTTAGAGTGTTCAGCGATTTGGGGTTTCGGAAAAGTGGGGCAGGGGAAGAGGAGCGATTGGGGAATGATGATGTGAAAGAGAGTAGTAAGGGAGAAAAAGTTAGCATATGAGAAGTTTTACAAAGTAGAAGTGATGCAAGGAGGGAAGAGTAGATGGAGAAAAAGAGGGAGGTTAAGAGAGGGGTGAAGCAATGTAAAAAGAGAGCAATGAGAGAGTGGGTGAGATGTTATCAACAAATTTTGTTGAAAATAAGAAAAAGTTTTGGAGTGGGGATTAACAATTTAAAGAAAGCCTAGAGAACAAATGGATTTGTCAGTTAAAAATAGGAGAGGAGAGTTATTAAATGGAGAGTTAGAGGTATTGGGAAGATGGAGGGAATATTTTGAGGAATTGTTAAATGTTGATGAAGATAGGGAAGCTGTGATTTCGTGTATGGGGCAAGGGGGAAATAACTTTCTTGTAGGAGTGAGGAAGAGCCAGTTGTGAGTGTGGAAAGAAGTTGGGTGAGGCAGTAGGTAAAAATGAAAGGGGGTAAGGCAGCGGGATTGTGGGATAAAGATAGAAATGTTAAAAAGCAGGTGGGGATATAGTTTTGGAGTGGTTGGTGCAATTATTTAATAAATGTATGGAAGAGGGTAAGGTACCTAGTGATTGGCAGAGAGCATGCATAGTTCTTTGTATAAAGGCAAAGGGGATAAAGAGAGTGCAAAAATTTATGGGGGATAAGTCTGTTGAGTGTCCCTGGTAAAGTGTATGGTAGAGTTATAATTGAAAGATTAAGGGGTAAGACGGAGAATAGGATAGCAGATGAACAAGGAGGCTTTAGGAAAGGTAGGGGGTGTGGGGACCGGTGTTTACAGTAAAAATTTAAGTGAACGTATTTAGATAAGGTAAAGAGGTCTTTGTGGCATTTATGGATTTGGAAAAGGCTTTATGACAGGGGGATAGGGGGCAATGTGGCAGATGTTGCAAATGTATGGTGTAGGAGGTAGGTTACTGAAAGCAGTGAAGAGTTTTTACGAGGATAGTGAGGTTCAAGTTAGGTATGTAGGAAAAAGGGAAATTTTTTCCCAGTAAAAGTAGGGCCTTAGACAAGGATGTGTGATGTCACCGTGGTTGTTTAATATATTTATAGATGGGGTTGTAAGAGAAGTAAATGCAAGGGTCTTGGCAAAAGGCGTGGAGTTAAAAGATAAAGAATCACACACAAAGTGGGAGTTGTCACAGCTGCTCTTTGTGATGACACTGTGCTTTTGGGAGATTCTGAAGAGAAGCTGCGAGATGGTGGATGAATTTGGTAGGTGTGCAAAAGAAGAAAATTAAAGGTGAATACAGGAAAGAGTAAGGTTATGAGGATAAAAAGATTAGGTGATGAAGATTGAATATCAGATTGGAGGGAGAGAGTATGGAGGAGGTGAACGTATTCAGATATTTGGGAGTGGACGTGTCAGCGGATGGGTCTATGAAAGATGAGGTGAATCATAGAATTGATGAGGGAAAAGAGTGAGTGGTGCACTTGGGGAGTCTGTGGAGACAAAGAACTTTGTCCTTAGAGGCAAAGAGGGGAATGTATGAGAGTATAGTTTTACCAACGCTTTATATGGGTGTGAAGCGTTGGGTGATGAATGTTGCGGAGGAGAAGGCTGGAGGCAGTGGGATGTCATGTTGGGGCAAAGTGTGGTGTGAATATAAAGCAGAGAATTCGTAGTTTGGGAAATTAGGAGGGGTGCGGGGGGTTTCCAAAATGTTATCCCGAGGGCTGAGGAAAGGGGTTTTTGAGGTTTGGGGAAAGTAGAGGAAAGGAGCGAAACAGAATGCTTTAAGATGTACAGTCTGTGCGCCATGTTGAGAAAATGAAAATGCCACCGAACAGTATAGGAGGGCAGCAGTGTGTAGAACACGTCCTCTTAGCTCATTGCTGAGAGACGAATGTCACTGTAAATGAGGAGTGTGTACGTGCGCCGAATAAGGTTACGTTATTTTTGCATGCCCACAGTTCACTATTTTTGCCCTTATACTCCAAGTCATTTATTTGATTACCACTTATTGTTCACCACAACTTATATTATTTTATTTTGTTCCCTGTATATTTTAATTTAATTTATTTTTCTAACTTTAAAGAATTTTTTTTTATTTTTATTTAAAAACGTTGTGTTACACATAAAAGAATAAAATATATAAGACCACAATCCCTTAACAAACAGGTATCCAAAATATAATTCATAATCACAGTACTAAGCCATTTAATTCATAATCACAGTACCCCATATAATTACATGCAAACAAGAAATACTTTACTGAAATAAACATTTCCCATATATGGTAACTCTGACATCATGATAATACACGAGGTCAGTGAAACCTTTAACCAACCATCTATTTCAGTGTCTGTTATATACAGTGCACCACTAAACACCACCTTGACCATCCCAAAAAAGCTTACACTCGAGGCTTCCTAACCATAATATTGTCACTTACGACCGTCACATTACATATAATAATCGGATAAGTATACAGAACTATCAGACTACTTAGATATTTAATGAAGTGTTACATAAACACTTATGAACTTGTACATATATGTTATTTAAAACCATACATAAAGACTAATAGGACAAAAAAACAAACAGATTACATTTCAAGAACATTACCTTCACCTTTTTTTTAACAGTATTTCTTTTGCATTCCTATTAGAATTTTGGATTTTATCAGAATCCCTACCCACCTTCCTTTGCTGGATGATGAGTTGCCACCCTTCTGGCGCAGCACGGATACATAAGCAGATAATAACGAATAATTACATGATCACACCAAACATTACTATTACAGAATAACAAAAGACGTACTAAGTAAATTTGAACCTGGAGGAGTGAGATGTCATGTATGGGCAATGTGTGGTGTGAATATAATGCAGAGAATCGTAGTTTGGAATGTTAGGAGGGGTGCGGGATTACCAATACTGTTATCCAGGGGACTGGGAATGGGTTGTGAGTTGGTTCGGGACAGGTTAGAGAGAAATGGTGCGAAACAGAATGACTTCAAGAGTTATCAGTCTGTAGTGGAAGGAAGGCGGGGTAGGGGTCGGCCTAGGAAGGGTGGTGTTGAGGGGTAATTAAAGGAGGTTTTGTGTGCAGAGGGGCTTGGGGGCTTTCAGCAGGCATGCGTGAGCATGTTTGATAGGAGTGAATGGAGACAAATGGTTTTTAATAACTTGACGTTGCTGTTGGAGTGTTGAGCAAGTAACATTTAGGAAGGGAATTAGGGAAACCGGCAGGCCGGCAGGACTTGAGTCTTTGGAGATGGGAAGTACAGTGCTTGCACTCTGAAGGAGGGGTGTTATTGTTGCAGATTTAAAAACTGTAGTGTAAAGCACCCTTCTGCCAAGGACAGTTGATGGAGTGAATGGGTGAAAGTTTTTCTTTTTCGGGCCACCCTGCTTGGTGGGAATCGGCCAGTGTGATAATAAAATAATAAACATTTATAGATTTGCCGCGGCAGCAATAGAGCACCTCAAGCTCCATACTTTTCTCATCTATCGAGCCACCAATGCTCCTTATGAAGACCTTGTTACAAGCAAAATTGCACTACACAACGTAGCACCCAGAATGACCAACGATTGACAACAGTGAAACCTACAAATCGACATTGAGATCAAGGAGAGTGCCATCAAACCCAAAGCAACAACCTGCTGCCAGCCGAACAATGTAGTCCTATGCTTTGTATAACATTACAACTTCTTAAACTACAAGAATTCCTATAGTATTATAAGGCGCAATCTCAGAGGTAACAGCACCAAGGCAGCAAGAATACACCAAAAAAATAACTATTCAACAAGTGTAGCAGGTGGACGCCGGCCAGCAACCACCACACACCCACCGCTCAAGGCAACACACAACAATAACAATCCAAACATGGCTGCCACCAGCCCCATCCTCCCTCTCTTCCCGGATTCAACATACCAGTAGTCTCTCAGGTATGTCCAGTGTGATCAGTTCCCTAAAGTCATGCATCTCCACCTTTGTTATTGAAATAGAATCTTCGAGAGACGCTACAAAACAAGAACACAGGAATGACAACTCGAGAGAACAAAATTCCTCAATCTTGAACAAAAGTTTTCAACACAGGAATGAAGCTAACTGTGGCAAGGGGGGGGGAGGACCATCAAACAGTCATAGATAGCCTACAGAACAAATAATATCTCTTAATACCAAAGGTTTGAAGATGCAGTTAAACGAATGGAAGAACAACTTAGATAAACCAGTTTCAGTGACTACTTTGCGCTCCAAGAAGATAAAACTGGACAAGATAAACTATCGGACGCAGTAATAGTTAAACAGTCACTTCTTTCTGTGATATGAACCAAACGAACAGTAAAGAAATACTCTGCAGACTAAAGGACCAAACAAGTGTTATTGTATCAGAGTCAGAAAATAAAGGCAGCCAGGTTACGAGGTTCCCATGGTAGGAATAAAGGCAGCCAGGTTTACTAGGACCCCATGGCTAGAAAAAAGTGTTATTGCTTAGAGTCTCTCACTGACGGAAAAAAGATTAATAATTGCAATCTAGTAAGTAAAGAAAGAGGTATACATAAAACGAGTGTCTTACCAAAAAACGTCAGAACCTCTGTTAGTCAGAAAACTTAAGGGAGAATAATGACAATACCACCAATGCTTCCACACGGGTTGGGGAAAATTCTAGTTACGCAAACAAATGTAGGTCTACTGTACACAATAACGAACTAGAATATCTTCACGATTTATCAGGGATACTAATCTTAAAGAGAATAACTAAACAATGTCAACCTAAAAGCTCTACGTAGTGTAGTGTATGTTTTTGCTCCTTATGTTCATAATTTCATTTACAAATCTCTTAGTGTAATTAAATTAATTCAAATACTCATTTTGTGATTTTACTTGTAGCATAAGTCACCTTTTATGTAATTTTCGTATTTACTATTGTTTGCGTTAAACATTAGCTTGAATTGATACTTTCTCTGTCCTATTACTACTTATATTTTTTTTGAATCTATTAATTGATATTACTTACTAAATTATAATTACGATTTTTACTATCAGTTACAATTTACTTCTTAACATTTTTGAATCTTTAAATTACATTACTTGTCTCAATTACCTTATACCTGTTTTAATACCACATTTACTTCTTACGGAGTACCTATTAATTACCTGTACTGCCATATAACCTCTAGGAATAAACTACAGTGCAATATGAATGAATTATACATCTAATTTTTCACCTTTTTTTTGTAATCATTACTAAATATATTAAACACCATATTTACTACCAGCAATGTTACTTTGTAATTAAACATTTTTATACTTCCACTAACATTGTTGCCAAATTTCAGTTTGATATTCAACTCCAACCTTTATATTATCCTTTGTACCTGTGTACCTGTGTACCTGGTACCTGGGTACCTGGGTACCTGGGTACCTGGGTACCATCTTACTATCATATTATAACCAAGCCATTACCATTATTCATTGTTCTTACCTGTCCATTTAATTTTGTTTACCACTACTTGTTTTTTTAGTCACTTTTTATTGTGTGTGCAATTAGTGTATATTCCAATTACTTTTTTGCAAGTACCAAAACTATCTTTTTCTAGCTAGTACCAACTACCGCATTTTTTTTTTACTTTTTATTGTGCAATAAACTGCTCAACTTATTTAATATTACAAATCAGATCTTGCTCCTAAACCAATATTATCTCATAGTGACCACTGTCATTTAAACTTGTTTTACCATTACTTAATTGTAGTCCACTTATAGTTTTTTTCTTATTTTTGCTTTAATAACAACCTTAGATCATATATTCACAATTGTTAAAATAATCAAGGTGCTAAAGTTAATAAGTTCATATTACAACCCAGGATTCAAATGGCCTGTTACCGCGGGTGTAATGGGAGCAAATAAACACAGTAGAAAAAGTTAGCTTTATTATCTTCACCAATTTAGAAACGCAATATGTACACTATGTACGTGATACGTATAGTTGCATCCACGGTAAGCAAAGCAGAATTTAGAACCACAAGATAGCAGTCCGTGCTTCAACCAGCTTAGAATGGGAATGACCAAGGGCAAAACAGGAGAGCGGCGTACCCACATACCTCTGCGATTGCCAAAAACCATCCTTCTTTTTGGCTAGAACTGGTCACTGGTTGAACGACGGGGGACCCATCAACTCTTAGCAACATGCGTTCGCTGGTTGGGGGTGAGATAGCCTGTAAATGTGGGTTGTGTCATGCGCGAATAAAGGTTACGTACTCTTTTGGCATGCCACACCCCACCCGTGAAGGCTCAGGGTAGGCTGCCAACTCCCAGTGGTAACCGTGCCGCATGGCACAAAATAACTGGGGCACCGCCTTTCTCTCCACCATCAAACTCTTTGGATAGAGCTCAGCTTTTCGCGTGACCTAAAGCCAAACCCTAAACTTAGAGTGAGACAGCAGTCAGACAGGCTAGCATAGGTCAAGATACGGCGGTCCGGTAGCCCGCATCCCCTCTAAAAAAAAACCCACACCTGGGGATAAAAAAAAGAGCATGAAAAGGGGATTACCACAAATAAACATCCTAACCTAAATAATATTTATTAGACTCTAGATTATGAGTCTGCCAACATTTTCTTTGCCGGCCTTATTTATAAAATATTGTAGGGGTGCGCTTAGCGTCCAGCGCATAAGCTTGTGTTGTGTTCTTCATGCTTGGAGATATACTAGCGGATTGTGTATCACGTAGACTGACCACTGAGATGTCTGGCCCACATAAACATCGAAATGTCCAAGCCAGTACCAGCGAGAGGGCTTCTTTTACAATGGTAGAATAAGCCCTCTGATGCGGCTGGAACTTGCTGAAAAAGTATGCTACAGGCTGCAACTCTTGTTCCCGATTTTTCATTAGTACTGCCCCAACCCCAGACTCACACCCGCATCACCTGTAATGAACGGTTGGAGAAGTGGTGTATAAATGGAAGACAGGAATAAATAAAGGGGATGTAAATAGTGTGCTGAAAATATCTAGCCTAGACAGGACTCGAGGCAATGGTTTTAAGTTGGAAAAATCAGATTCAGGAAGGATATTGGAAAGTACTGGTTTGGTAATAGAGTTGTGGATGAGTGGAACAAACTCCCAAATACCGTTATAGAGGCCAGAACGTTGTGTAGCTTTAAAAATAGGTTGGATAAATACATGAGTAGATGTGGGTGGGTGTGAGTTAGACCTGATAGCTTGTGCTACCAGGTCGGTTGCCGTGTTCCTCCCTTAAGTCAATGTGACCTGACCTGACCTGACTAGGTTGGGTGCATTGGCTTAAGCCGGTAGGAGACTTTGACCTGCCTTGCATGGGCCAGTAGGCCTTCTGCAGTGTTCCTTCGTTCTTATGTTCTTATGTTCTAAGTCTGGAGACAAGAGAATGGGTGCAGTACACAATCTTTTTGCTTTATTAAAAGCAGTGTTACAATCTGACGTCCAATTAAAGGGAACTTTATGACTGGTAAGAGAGGTAAGAGGGGCTACAATATCTGAGAAATTCTTACAGAATCTTCTGTAAAATCCTATCATGCCTAGGAAACGTTGAAGAGATTTCCTATCATGAGGAACTGGATAATCTTTAATAGAAAGAACTTTAGCAAGTTTAGGTGCAACTTTACCACTACCTACTTCATGGCCTAGAAAAGTGACAGTGGCCTGGCAAAGAAAGATTTAGATAAATTATACTTGTTAAATGGGAACTCTTTATAGGTCTCAAAACAGAGCCTTAAGTCTAAGAGGTGGTTGAATCCCAAGTATCGGGACACCACAACAATATATCTAGGTACGCTGCCGTGCCTTCAAGTCCTTTAATAGCCTGATGGATAAGTTTCTGGAATGAAGAGGGGGGAATTTTTCATCCGTAGGGTGTAACTGTATTGATAATGATTCCTTGGAATTACAAAGCAGAGATTTTCCTTCGCCTTATCTGTCAAAGGTATACTGATAGTAGCTTGAGGAGATTAATTTGGAACAAAAGTAGACCTTACCACAAAGATCCATTTACGTATCCAGACGAGGAAGAGGGTAAGCATCTGTAATGTGACCTCTTTCACTTTACGTAGTCTGTACACATACAAAACCCTCCCATAGCCTTCTTCACAAGGATGAAGGTGAAGCCCATAGGACTAGACGAACTCCTCCACTAAACCATGCTTTAACAAAAAATTCTACTTCCCATGCTGAAGTAGCCTTTGCTTTTCAGGATTAGCTCTGTAGGGGGGAGAGTTTATGGATTTAGTGTTTCCCACAATCTACATCATTTTGGTACCTAAAACGTACATTGTTCGGCACATCCGAAAAATATTAGGATATGACTGAGAAAGTCAGTTAAATTTTTTGCTTGGTATAGATAATCTCTCCATTAAGGGCTAGGATCCTTGAGGAGGACAGAATTTGAAAGTTTAATATTAATTTCAGAGATAGAGTGCAAGATCAGAGTTGTCCTCAGAGTGTAGATGACAGAGTCATTATGAGGACTTTATCTGGTGTATGGATGTACTTTAACTGATTAAATGTGGTAAGTTTTAAATTTTGGAGGTCTTATCAATGGGAGCTAACCACATAATTTACATAGATAATCTACTAACAATCTTGCATAGGTCCCGTAAATCTAGCTTTCAAGTGTGGCCAGGTATAGGTTCTTGCACCAACAACCTTGTCTCTGGATGGAAGGAGCGGAATTGTGCATTTCTGTTCATACCTCTGTTTCATCTTGCTTTGAGGCTGTTCTTTAGGTTAGCCTTAGGCTAACTGACGTGCCCCTGCAACTTGAAGAGGATTGTAGAGTGTTGAGCTAAGTCTGTGCTCCAATCCATCCTTCTTCTGAGGCACGAAAGAGGACCTGTACATTGTGCCCAAAGATCAGCTCAAAAGGACTGATTACCCTGTAGACTCTTGCACGTTTCTCGTACTGAGAACAGCAACAAGGTAGGGATTCATCCAAGTCTGTAGGGAAGTGCATGCAAAAACTTCTATTATTGTTTTTTCATGTCTGGTGGTATCTTCCAAGGCGCCTTGGGGACTGTGGGATGATAGGCGGTGGATAAGTTGTTGGATTATCCCTAACTAGTTAATATTCCCTAATGCTTGGGTAGTGAAGTTTACCTTGATCACTTTGATAGTTTTAGGAATGCCAAAACAAGAACTGAAATTTTGTTTAAAGCTTTGAAGAATAGCTTTAGTATTAATTACTACGCATGGGAATTGCTTCAGGCTATCTGGTTACTGTATCCATAATGTAAATAAATATTGATTCCTGGACTTTGACCTAGGTAGTGGACCTACACAATCTATAACTAAATCTGCAAAATGTTCTCCATCAGCAGGTATAGGTTGGAGAGGTGCAGGTTTAATGGAATGTCCAGGTTTTCCAACTTGCTGGACATTCTCGGCAACACCTAATATGAATATTCACATCTTTCTTTTAATTTTGGCCAATAAATTCTTTTGTGATTTCTATACAAGGGTTATTTGTAATTCTAAGCTGACGACCTACTGAGTATTATGAGCTATATTTAATATTTGAGGTCTATACCTTCGTTGGAAACACTAACCTGTCATACAATTGCCGGCCTCTATCTCCTTACCAGTCTCAAGTGCAGATAATTAAATCGTTTTTAACTTCATACTTGACCGGATGACTCAAAGAGGATTTACCATGGCTGCTCAAATCAGCGAATTTTTAAAGATGGGTCCTTTCGTGTTCCTCGGAAGACAGTCTCGGGCATGGATACAGACTCTGGGCAATCTGCAACCTCGGAATAGGAGCTGATCGGGGTTTGTTCACTTTATCTACGAGCTTGGCCAGTTTTCCTCGTAAATAACAATGTGGCTATTTCCGAGATCGGAAGTCGTCAAGATAGGTCAAAATTATCTCCAGACAACCTTGGGATGTTGCCCGAGTTATGGCCCAACACCGGAGAAGAATTAATCATTATAGGTTCAGGACACGAACTAAAACAGTAGTAAGTTATTACCAGTAATAACATGCATCTTTCATGGGGATTCTTTTTGAGAACACCTACAGTTCAAGTACCAGTGTAATATTTGCAATGTACATAAATTTTATGCAAAGGAACAGAATATATAGCTCTCCATATGCTTCAAGAAAAACAGAGGAATTCAAGAAGTATTCTCTGAAGGGGTAATATTCCCTCTCTTACCAACTCTAAGTTGGAGCAATATGGCTCCAGTATCTCTAAAGGTCTTTACCTTAGTTGTATTTTTCTGATGTTTTCCTGAAGGCGAAATAAGACTTTTGCAATTATAGGGGCCCATACCTTTTTTCTACTTCTCTAGGGGACATGGTACTAGGATATTAGAGAGATTTTGCCCAATAGGTAGGGGTTTATGGGGCAGTTGGATGAGTGTGACTACTTTATTGCACCTTGAAGCAGACGACAGGCTTGCCTTTTACTCCCTGTTGACGTTGCAATGGTGTAGTTCTGGCAGGTGTCTCTCTGGATTTACTGTTGTCGAGAAGCACCTATGAGTAGTTTGCCTCTCCGCAGGTGGACCATATGTTGAGATGCGTGGCTCCAGGTGTCTTGGTTGGCTGACATTGACGTTCTCTCCGGCTGGGCACTTCATTCTCCAAGGTGACGATCTCTGTGATGCCAGGCTGTGAAAAGTGAGACGGGACCGCTCGGACAAGGAGCGGTTAGTTTCGGAAGGTATCAGCCAACATGGCTGTCCTCCAATGCAGTGGTTAAGTCACGATCTGCGAAACACTCGAACCTCTGGTCCAACAGACTCCAGCAGGTTATCTATTCAGAATATGCTGCACAGATCCTTCAAAGGTAGAGGACACCACTTGCTTTCATACCAGCTGGTAAAGCTTTGGTTTTGCTGTCTCACAAAGTCGACTAGGGATTGACCAAGCTGTCGTCTGCCCAATTTGAAAACTCTTGCGTATTGGCTGCGGATATACGTATATGCCTCCCAACACTGTGGTATTCACTACTTGATAATCAGAAAAATTTCAGCGTCATTTAATATGAGGTAAAAAAATTCTGTGCCTTACCCGATATTGCTGTATGAACTTCGATGCCCAATGCTGTTCCGGGCCACCTCAAGGCTCGAACCTGATTTTCGAAGCTTTCGAAAAATTGACTCTGGTTTTCGGCCCTCATGAAGCGGGGACGAACTGTACTGCTTCTGTAAACTTAAATTATTTACAGAATGCCAAAACTGCCTACTTTCTTCCCATCAAATTCTTCCCTTGCGAATGCCTCTGTTTCCTAGTTTGTCAAGATTGATTTTTGCCAGCTCAAGTGCCAACGAGCTGATTCACCCTGAAGACAACCCAGCTTGCACTATACTCGACCATTTTGCCTCCGTAGGTGTATCATCTTCCTCCTTCGAGAACATAGTAGTTTTTGCCCAGCTCGTCGAGGGAGGAGTTGATGTGCCATCTTCATCTTCTATAAGTTTATTCAGCAATCATTGAACGCGTTGCGACAGCTGAGAGAGTGCGTGTGTACTGTAATGCAATGGGAACGAGCCATTTGCCAACACGCTTAGGGAACAATGTCGGTAGGTTACTGCAAGTATATGTTCGACACCAGACGTCAGATCGTCTAGGTGGCATAAGTTATTTCGCTATGCACAGTTCAGATTGCAGAATACCAACGTAAACACGTTAATTTTGCAGATCACGCTTAGCTAGGCACAATACGATTGCAGAATCCGTATACAGCAATGTGACTGCAAATTCTCTCCACACGAACACAGGCTAGTAACATCTGACACGCAAAATTGTAAAAGCAATGCCAGGACAGCAAGCTGCACATGTTCCTGATTCGAGCTTCACTAAGCTCAACCGTTTCTCTAAGCCAGCTCAACTCTCGGAACAGGCTCAACCTATCTAAACCCTGGATTCAAATGGCCAGTTACGGGTGTAATGGGAGCTAAATAACACAGTTAGAAAAACTTTTAGACTTATATTATCCTGCACCAATTTTAACAGCAATATGTACACTAGTCCAGTGATAAGTATAGTG
Organism: Cherax quadricarinatus; assembly: GCF_026875155.1. NCBI lineage: Eukaryota > Metazoa > Arthropoda > Malacostraca > Decapoda > Parastacidae > Cherax > Cherax quadricarinatus. The sequence continues at coordinate 42,280 of NW_026469882.1, read as the reverse complement.
CACTCCACGGTAAGCAAAGGCAGAAATAAAAGCCACAAGATAGCAGACCGTGCTTCAAACCAGCTCTAGAATGGGAATGACAAGGGCAGACAGGAGAGCGGTACCCACATATCCTCTGCGATTGCCAAAACCATCTTCTTATTTGGCTAGAAACTGGTCACTAGTTGAACGACGGGGCCCCTCATCAACTTTAGCACCTGGTTCGCTGGTTGGGGAGAGATAGCTGTAAATTTTTTTTATATTTTATTTAATACAATACAGTATACATAAATAATAAAAATAAAAGGAAAAAGTATGGATCTATCCTGAAGGTTCAGCATTGACATAAGAAAAACCAAAACACATAATAATAACTAACCCAAAATTGGATGTACACCTATATATTTGCAAGATATATATGTATAACATACCATAATAACTAACGGCAATAACATAGCTGCAAATCACACCGTAACAGGGTCCTGAACGTGACAAAACATTCAATGACTCAAAACCTAACTTCCATATAAATTTTACATTTAACATGACATAGGACGAAGACTCATACAATTTGAAAATAATATATACAAGAAAATGTAACAGTACTTCCAGCCTTCTCATTAATCAATATAACCAAAACTAACTTCAATAAGCCTACTAGATCATCTAAATACTTATCCCTAACATTACAGCTTTACATTACCAAAATACAAATAACTATACAAGTAAAGAGCATAGATCTCAAAACGACTCAGTACATTTACACTTAAAACCCGTTATTACAACATCTCAGACCACAAAAGGAATGCGTCTAAAAAAAATTACTTTTATGGTAAAGAAGATACCGGTATAATGCTATACAAAGTGCATTGAAATGGACAATTGTAAACAAAAGTAACGATAGGGAACCTTACTACAAGGCATGTGTTGAATACATATAAACCTACAATCACATACACCACAGTACTATCTTTGTATAAACCTTGAGGGACAAAAGGAGAATACAGGAATACTTATGATCCTGCCTTGTGTCACCTCAACCCATCAAAACAACACAAATATGTGAGATGTACCCTTCCACATTATACACGCAATCATGTAGTGTAAACCACCACTAATTACATATTAAATGCGATACCTTGAAAAACAATTGTGAATAACATATCTTACACAACTACCCAGACAAACTCACATCACAAAAGAACTTATTTAATTTATTACCAAACATACCTCCACACGCTAACATTTATAACATTTCCATACTCAGAAAACTAGCCGCCGGCAACCTTACTTTACACTTAAATCTCTTAAATCCTTCACACCTGAATTACGATAAACCTTCAGTAAACTGCTGTCTCCCATCTTCCCCATAAAGGTCCCTATTGCGGCAACTTTGGTTCTTTACATCGTGGCCACCTAACACTCTTATCCGTTCTCGACTCCCACCTCCTCATTGCCCAAGATATATAAATAAAATCTGTGACCACTACGCAACCGCCATTCAAACCTGCTGACTCCCCCCACCTATATCTAACGTAACACCCGCAACACCTGTGTAATCCTTCCCCCCCATAACCTAACTACTCTACTTATCCAGAACCCTCACTTCTTTAAAAAATGTACAAAAGTACACAGCGTGAAATATGGTTTTCCGGACATCACACGCTTGCACTCCCACCTTCCTTAATCTCCTATTAAATAAAACAACCCCAGGACGGCAAGATCCCATGTAAAACCTTAAAATAAACTCCCTGACACTTGATTTACACGTAGTGTTGAAGACACATTTCCATACAGAACCCCATGCATACATAGGGTATGCCCCTCACTGCGCACCACAGACCCACCCCCCCCACCCTCTCAAGAACCTTCATTTAAGCTGTTTCGGATCCTTACCTTCAGTAAACTCGGCAACATAGCCTCCCCAACATTAAATCCTACCCTCACCTCCACCGTTGCATATCCATGCGCTGTCTTCAAGGCCTCCCCCCCTAAACCCCTCCATCACAAACCCTCTTATCAGAAAACACACTCAACATACGCTTCTCAAGGAGGTATAAGCCCCAGCCCCCCCTGGCTAACGGGAAGCGACACACCCCTTACTTAGCCAGTCACAACCCGATCCCATATAAATCTGATAATACCGCAGTTGCAACGTATTGCACTCACACCGTGTAACGGATATATTTGCCACCACGAGCCATAACTTGCTATACAACAGGGACATTGTCGCTGGCCTTTCCCCCTGAATATAACCTTTTGATGCAACGATAATGCTCTGCCCTCAAGCCTCCCAATCATTTCAAAACTCCATCCACGGTGGCCTCGAAATTTTGACTCTTGTGCATCCTACATTCCGCATGTATACAACTATCCCAATATCAAACAGTGATCTACCACACGCACCCACTCAAACGTCTCACCATTATGTACACTATCCCCTAGATCCAAATACTTGGACTTTACTACATTATTTTTCATCCTGTATAGCCTCACAAAAAACGGTCTATAACCTTTCAACCTTATGTAAATCCTCCTCATCCTCACCAAGACAGTCGTTATCATCCACGTAACCAACTATCCCGCTTCTCCTTCACGTGCAACACCAACCCTCGCTCTCGCTATACTCCACCTAAACTGCCCTTCTCAAAAGGGTTCCTTGAAGACATGCAAACAAAATTGCGACAGAGGGCTTCCCTGTCGCAAAACCCTTCCCATCTGAAGCTATACCTAGTCGTCCATTTTAACCTGTTTTCTCTACTGCACCCAGATACAAGTTTTTTGCCCAAGAAACAATTTCCCTCCCGAAACCCAAACACGCATAAAAACTCCATAATGGCATCCCTTTCTTACGCTATCATAAGCAGCTCTCCAATCCAGAGCAAAACACCCACTTTTGCAACATACAAGATAATGTCGGACGGATCTCTGACCACTGTGTGGAAATGCGTCTGAAAGAGAGAGATATGTTCTCACGCCTAAGAGTCGTCGCCAGACCTCTCGGTTCAGTAGACCATTGAAGATCTGTACGCGCGGTATGAACATATTGCGATCACTGGCCTGAATGCAGATGTGTACGTCATGATACTCTCTATATAGACAGTTGAGATTATCGCTTCCCGGGAGACCGTGTACGCTCGCTTGCTATATTAGTCTTATAATCATCTGTCTTTCACTCGCAAGGCCAGAGTATATGCACGGTTTGTGTAGAGTCTCTGAGCAAGCTATGGGTAGGATATGCACGTCGATTCGCACACATACTGGATAGACTCTAAGTGTGTCCAGTAAGCTGTCAGAGGATAGTGTCTCTCATGTTTGTGACTGCTAGCTGTCTCCTCGTATTGATGCCCCTCGTAATGTGTGATAGTGTAGTTATTAATTGAGGATATCAAGGCTTACTATATGACCATGGGACGTTAGAGAAGATATGATCTCTCACAGGTGTACGCGCTAGGTTGGTGTACAGAATGTCGCATAGAGGGGAGACAAACCGGTCGTCATCGTATAGATCCTCGCCTCCGCCGCTCTATGACACGTGTATCTACGACTATTTGCACATGGTGTGTTGATTAGCGCTTACCGGCTAGAATTTCCCTCCGTTCTGTGAGTAGACATCGCTGAGTCCCTGACACATAAAGCTGTCACCTATGAGTTACTGTACTAGTCAAGCTCGCAGATCTACTGATCGGCCGAAGAACTACCACCATTTCCTAAGCATCATCTTCTATACCACATGTTGTGCATATGACCTAAACAGCATCAATATATCCACTCATAACCTTCAGTTCGACATCAATACCTGCCCTTCCCTATACCCTTCCCATCCCCACTTGAAAACTGTTTAATCATCATCTCCGTGGCTGCCCTCCTCTTCTGCTGTCCCCTTAACGCACACGCCGAAGGCCGATCCCCGTAGAGACCTCCTCAACCTCCAGCCACACGTGCACCATCAAATCGATCTTATGCAAAACCCTTAATACGTTGCTTGAAATCCTTCTATTTCCTCCACAGGGTATGCTCCGCACATCCACACATAACAATTGCGTAACTGTCCTTCTAAAATACCCTGTAGCAATATAAAAGTGATTAACTTTTTCCCTCCAAGACTAACATAGTAATCCCGAATACGTTTCTTAGCCACCAATCCCACAACCTACAAAGTCTCTATCCCAGGAGCCCCTGCTACAAACCCTCCCAAAAACACTCAAAAGATTTTCCTATTCTCCTCCCCTTTTATCGATTTAACATTCAATTTCCTTAATACAACCCCTCATAGGTAACCCTCCCACCCTGCGTCACAATGAACTCCTCTATGATCAGAAGAATACGAGACACATCTAAAAGCACGCACATATTAACTTCGATGTGTGCGTGACAGTACACTCTATCAAGTCGCGCCGCATATCCACGACGTACAAAAGTATGCTCAACCTCTCTTCCCCCCCCCCACACGTCCTTTAATCCCACCCCTGACATTAAATCTCCCAATACCCCTGAAAAAGTAACCCACTTCCCGAGGTTCTACATCCTTACGCGGATCACGCAATTCCAATCCCCGCCGACAATAGACTACTTCAGGGTAGTGACCTCAAATAATAAATTAACACCTCTTTCACAAAGGTTGCTTTTACAGCCCATCATTCTCAGCGGGACCATTACACAAACACAAAAGCACCTTCACAGTCCCCATAGCCCTTCCACCTTATTATCCTCCCTCCCCCCCTTCACTACGATCTCCAACAAACGGGCTAGTCTCCGATCATGATGGCACGCCCACCTTCAACCGAATTGCTTTCCATGTACACATTATATACTTCTATCCGCAATTCACTACCAACATTTTATGATTGTGTTCCTGTATGAACACAACGTCCACATTATTACGCACCAATAAAATCACGTAACATGCACATCTTTTTTTTCGTTACAGTTCGTAAAACCATTAATGTTTTTTGTGAGGCACTTAAAATCACCATGATGGTTTTCCTTTCGGACACTGAATGTTTTTCACTAGATTTTTGTTTCCAATTTTCCATTCCCCTCCTTTTGACGCACTCCTATTCATCCCTGTGCTTTGGGTACCAGGGACCTTTCTGTTGCCACTCCGCCCATGATTTCTTCCCTGATTTTGGGCTGCGTTAACAAATCTTCAGATCTGAAAGTGTAACAGAGCGCTTTCGGTGTTACACTTTCTACTGCATTTCGTCGTCCACAAGTGCTATCCTTGGTAGAATTTTCCACTCCACCGTTTGTTTCAGCAAGGCGTCAGTGGCGTCACTTCAGCTGCACGTCGTGAGCCACGTCCACCGTCGCAGACCTGTCCAGTCTAGGGATGGTGCCGTCGCAGGACTCTGCTGTTCCCTCCGTAAATATTCGTCTAACACAGAGACAATGGATGTCTCCCACATTCATGGCCTAGCTCTTTCTCGCGAAGCCGTTTCCACCTCTGGGGCTGCATCCAAAGGAGGCGACACTTCCGGGAGTGTAGCCACACACTGTGTTCAGAGACCTCTCAACTCTTCGCTCCAAGACATCTTGAGGGGTGCACAGGGCTTCAGGCACATCTGCCTTATACCTTCCTCCCCTAAATCTTGCTTCTGTTGTTCAACCCTGGCCACCTCTCTCCTTTCCACACTGCACCGCCAAAATTGATCGTATGCTCCACACAACCTACCAAGTGCGGCGTTGCCCTGTATAAGTCACAAAAACTTGGAGTCTGAAGTCTTGCAGGATCACATATGAAGGGATTGGATGTGTAATGTCATTTTTTACGAAAAGTTCCCTCAGGTTAGTTCCTTCATATGGGCCATCAGGCCAATACCCCTGCTGTAGCCATGGGTATGTGCCGTAATACTCAGGGCAGCCCGTATATCAGTCGATCTGCCTCAAAGGGTACATTTCTCACTTTACCCAGGTATAATGGCGGGATACATCGTGTAGCTTCACAGACACAGTCTGGTTAACCACCAGATTGACCTCTTGATACTTGTCGACGACATTCTCGTAAACTGTGAGCTGAGCTAAATTTACAAAGATTCTTGTCACACCATTCATCGCTACACCGCACAATTCATCGTTGGCGATAACATAGGTGCTCTCGAGCTATCGCTGCAATAATATCGCCATTGATATTCAACGCACTGCCCCACGAGTTATTCCAAACACACAGTGTTGACGCGGCGTACTGACTGCCTGCGCCATGTTGAGAAAATGAAAATGCCACCGAACAGTATAGGAGGGCAGCAGTGTGTAGAACACGTCCTCTTAGCTCATTGCTGAGAGACGAATGTCACTGTAAATGAGGAGTGTGTACGTGCGCCGAATAAGGTTACGTTATTTTTGCATGCCCACAGTTCACTATTTTTGCCCTTATACTCCAAGTCATTTATTTGATTACCACTTATTGTTCACCACAACTTATATTATTTTATTTTGTTCCCTGTATATTTTAATTTAATTTATTTTTCTAACTTTAAAGAATTTTTTTTTATTTTTATTTAAAAACGTTGTGTTACACATAAAAGAATAAAATATATAAGACCACAATCCCTTAACAAACAGGTATCCAAAATATAATTCATAATCACAGTACACCATATAATTCATAATCACAGTACCCCATATAATTACCATGCAAACATGCATCCTTATACTGAACATAAACATTTCCCATATATGGTAACTCTGACATCATGATAATACACGAGGTCCAGTGAACCTTCTAACCCAACCATCTACTTTACATGTGTCTGTTATATACAGTGCACCACTAAACACCACCTTGACCATCCCCAAAAAGCCTTACACTCGAGGCTTCCTAACCATAATATTGTCACTACGACGTACATTACATAATAATAACGGTAAGTATACCAGAACTATCAGTACTAACTTAGATATTTAATGAAGTGTTACATAACACTAAGAACTTGTACATATATGTTATTTAAAACCATACATAAGACAATAGGACAAAAAAACAAACAGATTACATTCAAGAACATTACCTTCACCTTTTTTTTAACAGTATTTCTATTGCATCCTATTATACTTTTGAATTTTATATAGCAATCCCTACCCCACCTCCTTTGCTGGACTGACTGAGTGCCACACTTCTGGCGCAGCAAAGGATACATAAGAAGAAATAACTAATAATTACATGATCACACCAACATACTATTACAGAATAACAAAAAGACGTACTAAGTAAATTTGAACCTACTTATAAATTACATTTCAACGCAAAATACACATTTAGTATCAAAAGGAGAACCCATCTTCACCGTCTGAGCTTATTAGACATTTTCACCATTCTGACACATCAATATTATTATTAATAATAAACTTTCACATTTACAATGACTAAAAAATTAACATATTCAAGTCTGAGACAATAAAAAATTTACATCTACACTACAATAACTTCTATCTCCTAACAACTCCAGATTACTTTTTTATTTTTTCTCACTAATCATATTCCCATTTTTTTATGTATTATGTTCAACAAGATTATATATATTTATTAACAATGTTCCAGAGCAATATCAGACTTACTCTGTCACGCACTAAGTTACACAATATAACTTATGGCCTCCTAATAAAACATGTACGGCAGTACTACCTCAATCATTAACAAAACCAACCTGGCAAAAGACACTTCAGAAAGCCACCCCCTGCCATCCCTGACCCCATGCTATCTGTATTAAAAAAAAAAAAAACACAAACTCACGTTCCCTTCCATGCTCAAGTTCGTACCTGACGTCGAAAGTCATAAAACCCCTGTCTCTTAACCAAATGTCACCAGTTCACCCCCCTACGCCCCCCCTCATTCCTAACGACTTTACACCCATATGCTCCACTACCACACACTTTTATTCCACCTTCCATCCTCCACTAGTCTCAAAAAAAAAAACAAGAATGCCAGTTTAGGGAGAGAACCAGCCCAATCCAGCTCTAAACTACACCCAACCTAACATTACACCTACCGACAGATTACGATAACCCAAGGGAAAACTATTTACCCACAACCTCCCATATAGTAGCCTATTTCTGCATATTGTACGATACACACTCGCCGCAAAGCGCCCGCACCCTACATTCACCCCACCTCCCGCATTGCACCAAGACACACACAAAAAATCTGCCACAACATACCATCACTGCCCTCCGAATGTCCTTGGAAACCCCTCCCACATCAAAATGCAAAGCCCTCAAAGTCGATATGTTTCTCCCCCCTCCTGCCACTATACCAGAACTCTCGCTAACCATGCCCTTACTAAACCCAAGTTTTCACAAAAATATATGGCATGAAAAGCCGTCTCCTCTTCCTCACAATGCAAACAAGTGCCAGCACCTACATAACCCATTCTATATAGCACTGACCTTGTAGCTAAAATTCCCATAAAGAATCTATAAACCACTTCACGAACCCTTGGCTTTAATCTGATCTTCCGAAGTCTCCCAAATGCCCCTCCAATCATACATTGGGTATGTAGCTACTCCCTGTATCACTGTACCTGCCAACCTGTCCTCCAAGCCTACTTACCCTTACTTTTCTTGCTTCCATTACTGCCAACAATTTCGCACCATATCTTCACACTCCCAGTAGTGCCTTTCCCTTCCACCATTTTTGCACATCCTTCATGACCTCTCCACCCTTCTACCCCTCTCCCTCCCACCCTCAAGTATCGCTGCTTCACATACACTGCCTTCACTCGTGTGTCCAAAGGTATAAGACCCAGCCCACCCTGGCCGCACGCCCTCACACCCCCTCCTTCCGTAGCCATGGCTTCCCATAACCCCACCATACCTCAAACCACCCTCTCCAGTTCCTGAATATCACACGACCTCAGGGGGTATATTTCTGCCACGCCCCCCACTTTACTGTACACAAGTGTATTTACTACCACACCCTCTGCTGCAATGTTACATCCCCAGCCCTCCACCCGCGCATCCTACCACGCTCTACTCACTACTTCCTTGGAATTTATTCTCTGTGCCTCCCCAGCGTCCGCCATATACACAACCCCACATATCTTTAATTCTATCCACTACGTTCCACCCATTATGTTCCCCCAACCCTCCCCCACCCACGTGCCCACTTCTAATAACTTTGACTTTGCTCCATTAACCCTATCCCTGTCGCCCCACCAAAAATCTCTTTTATACGTCCCCCATTCCCCAATCCTATTTCCCCTCCTCCCAAAAATGTGGTGTCACCCACATACCCCACAATACCAATCCCGGGGGACCCCCCCTCCCCTTTTCCCCACACTCCTTCCTTTTAAAAGCCTAAAAAAAGGGTCCGCTGCATGCAAAAGGATTTGAGACAAGGGGAAACCCCTGTCGAAACCCCCATCCCATTGCCCCGGAACCCTAACTTTCCTTAAACCGTACCTGCCGTTGCAGGCGTATACAAAGTAGTCGCCCAGCGCAAAATCTCATCCCCAAAAACCGTTTTTTAAATACACCAAAATTGTCTATTACATGTTTAACCCTGCCCCCAATAAACCCCCAAGACCCCCCCCCCGTTGTCTCCCTCCCAAAATCCTTAATTTTTCCCAGCCCCTCACCTTATTCGCCCTGGAATCCCACACTGCCCTCTTTGTAGGACCTGGCAAGACCTTTTTCAACGGTTCCCTAAAACCTTCCAAAAACTTTTAAAATCGCAACATGAGGGAGATCCCCCCTTAAAGCCCCCGGTCTTCCCCCCCCCTCCCTTATAGACCAAAACTACCCCCCGTGCCTGCGATTCCCCAAAACACTCCCTTTCCTCATACAGTTAAACAACCGGACCAGACATTCCTTCAGAGTATTTAGTACCAAAGATGGCGGACCGATGTACCGGCGCATAAAAACTGTCTGCTTTCCCCTGGTTGGGATTTTTTAAGAAACGACACGATGAAGTTCTCCGCCAAGCATTATCAGGGCTGTTATGGCATCCCCAATAAAGAGCTGTATGGTGTGGCATAAAATGGAAGCCCGGGTCTTTTTTGGTTCATGAGGGCTGATTTCTTCCCATCGTAGACGAATTTAAAGAAAGACGGAGGGTTTCAATTCGGCAGTGGAAGTATGCTTGCTGATGTTTCTAAGTATTTTACTTGGGAAAGGTAAGGAATGTCCCTTTTTTGAGGAAACGCATACGCCTAAAGAGTGTTCAGTGGTTTTGGAAACTTACACTGACGAGCAGGGGAATGGGAGGGACGGCCCTTATGAGGGGATCCCGGAAGGATCCTTCACACTGAAAAGACCCTGAGGAGGCCGTCCATCATATGTTTATTTTGCATAATAAAAACACAGGTTTTTGTACATATGGGGGGCAGAGGAAGACGTCCCGTTTATGTGTCTTATGAGAAAGGTGGCCAATCCCCCAGGAGACGGGGCCCCTAGGCGTCGGGAGACAGTTCTGTGGTACCCCTTTAGAAGCCGCGGACGTTTGGGGTGAAGGGGGGAAAGCCGGGGTACAGGTCTATGGGTGAGGAGGTCGACAGGGAGAGGTGGTTTTGGGAGGGCTACACTCCAGTGGAAACGGGGGGGGGGGGGGAATATCGTGTCGACGACGTTAGGTACTGCGGGAGTCAGCTCGGGACGGGATTTGGAGGCTGGTGAAGGATTTTTTTGGGAAAAGAGTCGGAGCAGGTGGGGAAAAGTGATGTGAGGTCAGGTGATGAAAAGGTGATGGAAAAAGAAGCGGGTAAGGAAGATTTGAGTGGGTTCGAAAGGGAGCAATGTGGTGGGGGGGTCCATCAAGAAGATGGGTTGCAGAAGAAATGTGGGTTAGAGGGTTTTAGCTCCCGCAAGAGATCGGGGGGGCATCGACAGGGCGAAGTCCTCACCCCAGCGCAGAGGCCTGGGAAAAAGATGTGGGCAGTGTGGTAGAAAAAGGGCAAGTCCGGGGAGGAGGGGGGGGCAGGGGAAAGCAGGCGGGAAGGGGGCAGGGGGGGTTGGGGGGCAGGAACGGGGGGGTTTGAAGAAAAGAACGAAACCTAGGGGAAAGGGAGGACCAAGTAACCCTCAGCGGATGGGGGGTAAGCGCCATTTTGTAAAATTCAGGTGTGTAACTTTCAATGTAAACGGTCTTAAAACGAGGTCAAGAGGGTAGGGTTAGAGTGGGTTTTGAGGAGTTTTAGTTTTGAGTCTGTTTTTGCAGGAACAAACCTGGGTTAGGATGGAGTGTTTTTTTAAAAGGTTATAGGTTGTTTACATGTGATGTTTTTGGGGTTTTGAAGGGGGGTGTGGTGTGGGGTTAAGGAGACGCCCTTTGCGATCCGGGTTGGGAGGGGGGGGGGTGGGGGGTTGTCAGGGGGTGGTTTTTGGGGGGACAGGAGGGTTGTTTTGTAGGTGTGTACATGCCAGCAATAGTAACACTGGGTGAAGGTGGTTTTGAAACGCGGGGTTTCTGGTATATCATTACGGGGTTTTGCTTTTACGGGGGATTGGTGGGGATTGGAATTGTGTCATTAGGAATGGTGATGTGGTTCCGAGGGGGGCGGGGGGTGTTTTGGGGGTTCTGGGGATTTTTTGCGGTGTTGGAGTGGTGTGTGGTGGGAAGTAGGGGTATGGGTGGAGCACACTTTTATTCGTGGGGGGATATGAGGCCGGTTAGTAGGATTTATGTTGGGAGGGGATAGGGTGGAGAGGGTGGGACTATCGATGTGGGTTTTTTGATCATCGTGCTGTTTTAGCGTTTGGGGTTGATGGCATAGTGGAGTTTATGCAGGATACTGGAAATTAAATTTGAGGCTACTTAGGGGCGAGGTTGCCCCCTACGGGTTGAAGTTGGTGGAAATCCTTTTGGGAGACTGGGAATATGGAAAGGGTTTTGCGGGTTTTGGGGGAAATGAGGGTAAAGTTGAAATCGCGAAATTTTTTAAAGTAGGGGGTGGAGTGGCGAGGTGGAGCTAGGGCCCTAAAAAATTATCTTGAGGGTCGTTAAATGATGTTATGCAGGGGAAAACGGGGGGGGCGGAGTGAGGCATGGAACGTTTGCGAAATAGGTTGGGGGAAATTACATGAAAATTTGGGCAATTCGAGTTAGGGCGGGGTTTTGGGGATGTTTTAAGGGGGGATAGGCCATCGGGTTTTTTTTTAAGGAGGTTTTAAAGGAAGGCAGGCGAAGACCCCCTTTTTTGGCGATTTTGAGGCAGGTACGGGGGGGGGGTGGTTTTGAGAGGGTCAAGGGCCCATCCACAGGGGAAAATATTAGTTGTATGCAGTTTTTTGGTTTAGGGAGAGTGGAGGGGGGTTTGGCGGGGGAGTGGGTGAGAGACGGTTTTGGGGTGAAGGGGTTTAATAGGGTATTAAGGAAAAGGACAGTGACAGAATCGGGGGTTTTTACTTAAAAGGAGGTTTAAAAGGGGGCAGTTGTTGGGGAGTTTTCCGGGTAAAAAACCCCAGGTAGAGGAAAAACCAAAAAGATTTTTTTTTAGGTTTTATTTGGGGGAGTGTAGGGGGATTTTGGTGGGGGGTTTTTGGTTGTTGTTGTAGTGGGGAGGGGGAAAACACAAAGAAAGGGTGTCACGGTTTTAGTGCCCCAAAAAAAAAATCCTTTTAATATTCCTATTCTTAATTGCTCATTACAAAAATTTTTCAATTTTAAAAATAAATTTGGGGTTTGTGTTACATGGGGCAGTTAATTCCAAAAGGTAGGGGGGACTTTTTTTAAGGGAAATTTTTGAAGATTCAGGGGGAAACTAGGGTTTTGATTGGGTAATTTATTTTAAAAAATTTTTATTTCTTAAATTTTTAGGGGTTAAGGTTTTTGAACACTTGTTTGATGGGGCAGAGGTGAGGGTACAGGTAAAGGGGGGGTTTTGGGGGAAATGTTAAAAAGGGAGAGGGTTTGAGGCAGGGCGTCCCCATGTCACAGCTCTCTTTGCGTGTGGAGAATCCCTTTTTTTAGTTGTTGGAGGGTGATGAAAAATAGGGATCGAAAAGGGGGGTGCAAAAAGGGGGCATCGTTGGGTATGTGGAGATATACTGTTTTGTAAGGGGTAAGGGGAGTTAAAAGGGGGGTGGGTGGTGATTCAGTGTTTGGTATGAAAACCGGAATGAGAGTTAATACGGTGGAATCAAGGGTTTTAGAGGTGGAAATTTGGTAGGGGGGGGGGGCTTGGGGATGGGGTTTTTGGGTGGAAGTGGTTGACAGAATCAAGGTATGGGGATTGGTATTTGGCAAAAGAGCGGCATGCAGAAAGGGGAAATTTGGGGGTCTGTCATGGGGAAGGTTTTAAATAGAAGGAGGTTTAAGTGGAGGGATTAGCTTTACATCAGGGGAGGTGGTGGTAAATTCATTGTCTATAGAAAGGTATGGGGGGTGGCAGAGGGTTTTTCCTTAGAGGTACGAGATTTGTGGAAATGCAAAGGAGGGTGCTGAAGTTTGTGGGGGATTTGGGAGGCATGGTTAAGTAAGGAGGATTATGACGGATGTTCGGGGAGGGGGTTTTGGTTTTTTGCCTTTAGGGTGAGAGTAAGGCTGTATATATAATGGAGGTATATGAGGGAAGGGGGTGTGAGGGGCCTAAATAGGAGAGTTATGGAGGAGGCACGTAAATGGTGGAGTGGGAAGGACTGAGGGTTTTTGGATATGTTGAGATTTTTATTGACAGTGCAAACAGGTGGTAAAATCAAAGTGAAACGGTTGGTGGGGGGTAGTGAAAGGTCAAAGGGAAATTTTGCAAGGGGTAGCCGTGTATCCCAAAGTTTTTTGATTGGGGGGTTTTTGGAAAGATTTTTGTAAACTTCGGATACCAGTAGAGTAAGAGAATTAGTTTATAGTTTTCATGGGGATTCTGGCTTCCAAGGAGGTGTTACTAGATGGGTTTGTGGAAAATGCTTTTTTTCTTTGTGGTGTGTTGAAACGGCGTTTCATTGGTCTTCTTTTGTACCTCCTTGGAGGGGGTGAGATTTATGGTGGGTGGGGGGGTTTTTAGACTGTTGGGGGGGGGGTCGTTTGCCGTTTTTTAAGGGTTTATACTAGTGAAGGGGAGTGCCCAGGGTGGGTGGAAGGGCTAAATGTTATCATAGTGGATTATTGGACTTTTCATGGGGGGTGAGGGGTTAAGGGGTGATTTGGGTAAAAACTTGGCGGGAGTTCTATAGGGCGAAGTTAGGAATAGGGTGGTTTATGGGGGGTCCCGGGAAAAAAAGTTTCCGGAAGGTTATAGGAACCCCACTGTGGGTTCCCCTTTGGGGGGGGGTCCCCGAGGGGGACAAAGGAGTGGTCTCCTTATGGGGGGATGTAAAGGGGGGGGGTTGTTTTTGGTTTTCTCTGGAATGATGTAGTTTGTAAGAGGAAGGTAGTGAGAATTAGGGATGGATGGGAGCCATGTTTCAGGAATGTTTTGTATAGTGAGATGTAAGTGTGGTTTTCCAGGGTTCATTTTTAAGCTGATGGTATGTTCATGGGTTTTAAAAAATTTTCCCTTTAAACCAGGTACCGGCCCTTGGATCTCGTTTTTAAGTAATTAGATTGGCACGTTGGTTCAAAAACAAAATTTAAAAAAAAAAAAAAAAAAAAAATTTACATTTTTTTATCATATGAACATGTGGGTCCTAACTATTTGCGAGTTGGTTATGGGTATGGGTGTTTTATCATGTTGTTGTACTGTTTTGGTTTTTATGCCTTTTTTGCATTTTGGGACAATTAAAAAACCACCAAAAAAAAAAAAAAAAAAAGCTATCCGTTTTTAAAATTAGATTGATGGTGGTTTTTTACTGATGTAAATTTTATGTACATTGTAACATTGACCTGGGTTTTTTTACCAGTAAGGTTTGCATAGGAATATTTGATGGGTTTAAAAGGTTTTAATGACTCCCAAATTTAAAATTTTCAAGGTTTTTGATGTAATGTAACATGTGTATGGTGGAAGGGGGAAAGATTCGACAGGGGGGGTAAGTCGAAAAGGGAATTCCACATTCGACCTTATGGCCCATACACATAGGGTGTTAATAATGATTGTAGTGGTGTTGGGGCTTACAATTGATTCTTTTCATAATATGTACCTAACTCTTGGATGTATACTAAAACTTTTTATTACTCGTGGAGTAATTTTTGTTTTTTGTACCTGTTCTATTTTTCTTTGTAAATTGAAGTTTTTAAATAAAATTAAAAAAAAAAAAAAAAAAAAAAAAAAAAAAAAAAAAAATGTCTGTATGGAGGAATTAAATATAATAATAAAAAATAAATAAACTTGATTTATTATACGATGATGTATAATACAGTTGTATGTGAATCAAATGTATCCTGTTCCTTGTCAGGGTTTTCCATATATTTGTTTGTTATCACTTATGTTATCACTTATGTTATCACTTATGTTATTTTTTGAATTTCCAGTAATGAAATGGATAACTAGCTTTGGACATTGCAGTGTTTTGTTAAGTTTTAATTTTGGGGTTTTTGAGTTGTATATAGGCGGTGAGTGGTTAAGTTAGTCCAGGGTTTTGGTCTAATACTCTTTTGATGTTGAAGTTTTGTTTGTGTTTATCCTTTATAAACCTGACTGTTAATCGTTGATGTATGTTCTCATTGTATGTATTTCATATGTATACTGTTCTTTTAAATAAAATATAAAAAAAAAAAAAAAAAAAAAAATCCCAATGTGTAATATAGAAATCATTAGGAATTCCATCAATGCCCGGCGCTTTTCCCCTACTCAAGCCCATTATCGCCTCCTCCACCTCCTCCTCACTGATCCTACCCTCTATTACCGCACTCTCCTCCTTCCCTAAAATACCTCGAATTCCTTCTCCCAGAATCTCTCCTCCCTCTCTCCCTCCCTCCCTCTGCTTAAAATTCTCCCTAAACCAATAATCAGCATAATTGCTCATTCCATCCGTGGTACTAAGTACCTGCCCCACCTATATCCCCCCACCCCTTTACACACCTCTAATCCCATAATCGTGGTCATCTGTTGCCTATTCTAAATCTCCTCAAAACACATCCTGACGGTTTGTCACCCATAGAACCTCCTCTAAACCTTCCCTCACACGTATCGCATCAAAACGAGAATTTTGTATATCCCTCAATCTTCCCCTTAAAACCTCTATTTCTCCATGTCTAGCCCCCTCCCCCTTCATAACAATCATTTAGCTGCCCCTCTAAATATTTCTGTAACCCATACCTCACCTCGCCTCATCCCTTCCTCTATGCTGGTAATACTCCCTAAATCTGCAATTTAGCGTGCTTCTCCCACCATTCCAAGACATCCTCCTCTTCGTTGCGAGCCTCCCATAGTTGCTTCCACCATTCCCTAAAAAACAACCCCTCCCCCTCTCCCTGAAGTAGCCTCACATTCATTTTCCAATAACCCACATACCTACGAACCATCCCTTCCCATGCCATCTCTGCCAAAACGGCACGATGGTCCGAAAAACCTAAATCTATCGTCGTTACACGTTCACTGTTATATCTCGAGTTATATATATACGATCCAACCTGGCAGCATAACCCCTCCGCATAACATGTGCTCTACTTTCCACCCATCGCCCCTGACTATGTCATAAACCCCTGCATCCCTCAACAAATCCCTCAATACTCCAAGTACACACCCTGCCCCTCTCGGCTCCACATCCTTATTCCTGATTACACAATTCCAATCCCCACCTATTATAGAAACCATTGGTAAACCCCGCATGTAGAAAAGCAAAACCTCCCTTACAAAATGCACCTTTACCCGTATGTTACTATCTGCCGGCATATATATCCCCAGAAAACATATTCTAATCTCACCCCATATCCCCTCCACCCTCACCACCCTCCCCTCCCCTCCCTCTTCCCACTTGAGCACGTGGAATGGGCTGGATTCCCTCACTGCCACTGCCACCCCACCCTTTAATTTCCCTGAACTACCAACATACATCCTAAAACCGTTCAGCCTCAACTCTCTGCCATACTTGAAATTGTGTTCTTGAATAAAACACGCATCAATGTTAAAACGCCGCAAAACATCCTCCAACCATACTCGTTTACCGTCAGCTCTAAGGCCATTCACGTTTATCGTTAGACACTTAAAGATTCAGAAAGGGTGGCTTTCCTCTATGTCTCTGTGTCCTGTCTGTTCCACTCTTTGCTGCTTCTGTCTTTTCCCGTGCACTCTTTCCCACCTGTACCCCCTCCCCCCCCCTGTGCACTACCCTGCCCCTTCTTAATCACTCCTGCCCACGTCTTCTTCCCTGTACGCTGAGCTGGTGTTATAACATCCTCATCTGACGAGCCTCCAGCCCTCTTTCTAGATGTGCCCTCAATTTCCATATCAGTATTTCCATTGCCCTTGTGCACCTCAGCTTCCACCTGTAGCAACTGCAACATGCCAGGCTCTGACCCCAGAGGCTCTGGAATCTGCTCAATCAAGTCCTTCTCAACCATCAGAATTCTCCTGTTTGTAGTTGGGTTCTCCTCCGCAGGCACGTCCAGGAAAGACTTAATCATCTCCTGTAGGGGCGTAGATAACTCCTGTGGATCACCGGTCTCTCCCACCCCCACAGGCTGCTGCTCAACTCCCGGCCCGCTTGCGGGGAGCATCCGAAGCCACGGTAGTGTCACACAATTCTCTAACTCGCCCTCCCTTCAATCCGCCCAACTTACCTTTGCCTGCTGCACTCAAAGAACTTCGGCAGAGGTTCCGCCTGAGACTCTGTGTCTACTTGCGTTCCCAAGCCGCGGCGCGCTCTTTACCACATCCGGCCCCATGTGGTAAAAAGGCCGCACAGGCGAAGTCTTTGTGGCCCCGTAGGCACCAGCGTGCCTAAACCTCCAGGACAAATACGAGGGAATGGGGTCTTCAAAAGAATCTTGACGGTTAAGATCCACCCCGGCAACCTTCAAAATTTCCCCTTTGTACGAAAAAAATTTAACCCAGCATCCCATATCTTTAAATGCCCGGGTTCACATCGTCTGCCTCAAAGGGAATTTGGGTTTTTCCCCCCCAGGTGTAGTTTTTGGGGCTCTCGCGGGCTCCCTCCAGACCAAATACGGGATTTTTTTCCTGGACTGAGTCCCCGTCCTTTCTAGCCTCCACTGTCAGAATTATGGTTCGTGATGATCCCTTTTTGCACTCCTGCAATTCTTAATTAATGCCAAAATGTCCCAATAATCTTGTAATAAAAAGGGGGGTTTCTAGGGTAAAATTTCCCCTTTAACAAGGGAAACACACGGTTTGCTTCTCTGCTAGCTGGCAGCCATCTTGGGAAAAACAGGGAAAGGGGCACCAAGGAAAACAGGAGCTGTTTGCGATGCGTCCCCTCAGCCCCAAAACAAGAGGGGCAATGCTTTTTAAAATTCCCTTTTAAAATACTACCTACTATATATTCCCAAGCTGCTTATTTGATATCCCTTATTTGTTCACCCCAAAAATTTTTTTTAGTCCCTTTTATATTGTCTCCCTTTTTTTTTAGCTTTAAAAAACCCTTAGTCATTATTTTTTACATTTGTTAAATAATTCAGGTGCTATTTTTTTTTAGCTTTAGAATATTTACTTTATTTTTTACTTAATTCTAACTATAGATTCACTACAAATCTTATGATTACAAGCATTGATCCTGATACCAACCTCTTATTTAATGACTTAAATGATTCAAACAGTTACTGTAATTACTACACAGCAGAACAATCAAAGGCACTTCTCAGAGCCAACAACAACATAACTATCTTTAACTACAATATCAGATCTTTAAGCAAACATTACGATGACCTCCTAGCATTACGAAATTCCTTGCATGCCAATATGTCCATCATTACACTAACTGAAACCTGGCTAAAGCCTGATACTACAGATGTCTATGCCATTCCTGGTTACACAGCCATACACAACTGTAGGCCAGACCAACAAGGGGGTGGCAAAGCTATATACTACTCAGACCAACTAGAATGTATCACTAATACTTGCACAAGGGATGAACATGGGGAATACATAATAGCTAAATTCAAATCCAAATACCTACAAAAACCTCTCACAGTGATAAACATCTACAGAGTTCCACAGTCAAACATTAGCCAATTTAGTCAAAACCTAGGAAGTATGATAACTGATGCACGCATGAACAAAGATCACTTACTACTCTCAGGTGACTTCAATATAAATCTCCTGCAAGACCAGGACCACACGTTACTGAATTTCACAAACACAATGAGTAACTGCATGTTGCTACCAACAGTAACAAAACCTACAAGAGTTACAGAGACTAGTGTTTCCCTACTTGACCACATCTGGACCAACCATATCCCCTTTAAAATCAGGCATAATTACAGATAATACCACAGACCACTACCCTACTTTCCTCATAACAACTCTTGGTAAAATACCCAAAGACACTACTAAAGTCACCTTCAGACTTCACAATGAGGCAGCCATTAATAACTTCACAACAGCAGTAGCAAACATTGATTGCACACTGAGCTAGAAATCTATACAGATATTGACGAATGTTTTATAATTTTCTAAAAAAGACCCAATACCTTTATAACAAGAACTGCCCTAAAAAAACTAAACAGATGACAGCTAAGAGACTGAACAGTCCCTGGCTAACACCCAGCATTCTCAAATCCATAAATACAAAACACCGATATGAAAAGCAGTACAGAATGGGTCACATAACCAGAGACCAAACAAAACGTTACTCGTCAATCCTAACCAGCCTGATAAGAAGGGCAAAAAAATTGTATTATGAGAACAAATTATCCAACTTACGAGGTGATATAAAAAAGACCTGGAAGACCCTATCAGAAATTCTGGGAACTAAAAAGATATCACGACATAGCGAAATAAAATTAGCAAAATCAGATGAACCCCAACTCCCACCAACAGAAACAGCAAACAGACTCAATGATTTCTTCTCCACTATAGGTCAAAACCTTGCCAATAATATCCCAAGCTCGATACCCCACAATGACTACCTCACTGGCAACTACCCCAACACCCCTGTTCCTAGCTCCGACTAACCCATACGAAGTCTCCCTTTTTATCAACGCACTGAAAAACAAGGCAGGAGATTAAATACCTTACCCCCCCTTTATATACAAAAAGCGTCACAAGTACTATCACAATCATTGCAAAAACTAACAAACCTTTTAATCCCCACCTTTCCCCAATCTCAAAAAAGCAAGGGTACCCCGATCCATAAAGGAGGGACCAAACATTGTCCATAGTGATCCTTTATGTGGGTATCAAGTGAAAGACGCGAACATTGCCTTTGCCTCTGCAAGCAGTCCAGGATGAAAGGTTTTTTGTTGTTTGTTGCTGGCTTTAGACCCTGTAAATTTGGCAAAGAAGAATGTTTCGGACTGGTGGTATTGTTGGTGATTGTGGAGTGTATAACAAAAGCTTATTGCTGTCAGGGAGTGTTATAACAAAGCTTTCATTGCTGCCAGGGGAGTGTTTAACAAAGGCTTCATTGCTCGGCAGGGAGTGTATAACAAAGCTTTCATTGATGCCAGGGAGTGTATAACAAGATCATTGCTGCCAGGGAGTGTATAACAAAGCTTCATTGCTGCCAGGGAGTGTATAACAAAGCGTCATTGCTGCAGGAGGTATAACATAAGGCTTCATTGCTGGACAGGGAGTGTATAAACAAAGCTTCATTGCTGCCAGGGAGTGTATAAACAAAGCTTCATGCTGCCTGGGAGTGTATAACAAAGCTTCATTGCTGCCAGGGAGTGTATAACAAAGCTTCATTGTTGCCTTGAAGTGTATGTCAGATTCTTCATTGTAACAAGGGTGGTATGCAAGAACTTCACTGTTGCCAGGATTGTTATGGACAGAACTTCATGCTGCCAGAGAGTGATGAGCAGAGGTTCATTGTGCAGCCGAAGGGGTATTTGACAGCTTCATTGTTGCCTGGGCGTGTCTGACAGCTTCATTTTTGCCAGGGAGTTCATGGCAACTTATTGTTATTGTTGCCAGGGGAGTGTATGTCAGAGCTTCATTGTTGTCAGGGGTGTATAGCAAGTGTTTCAATGATTGTGAGGGAGTGTATGCAGCTCTTTCACTGCTTGCAAGGGAATGTATGACAGAGCTTCATTGTTGCCAGGAAGTGTTTGGACAGAGCTTTCACTGCTCCCGGTTAGTGTCTGGACAGAGCTCACTGCTGTCTGGGAGTGTTTGACAGGGATTCTCTGTAACCGGTAGGGTTGACAGAGCTTCACTGCTGCCTGGAGTGTTGACAGAGTTTCTCTGCTACCAGGTAGTTGTTATGACAGAGTTCTCTGCTGTCTGGGAGTGTGTGAAAGAGCTTCACGGCGGCCTGGAGTGTTTATGAGAGGCTTAATTTTTGCGAGGTGTGTATGACAGAGGTTTCATTGTTGCAAGGAGTGTATAGGCAGAAACTTCATTGTTGCCTGATGAGTGCTGACCAGATTTCACTACCGCTGGGTGTAACCAAAAACTTGACTGGTACAGGGGTAGGGTAAAGACAGACTCGAACTACAGCAGGCGAGTTTATGGGAAGAAGCTTCATTGTTTCCAGGGGTTGTATGACAGGAGCTTCCTTGTAACCAGGGACTTTTATAACAGAGCTTTTTTGTTGCAGGGAGTGAATGACAGAGCTTTTTGGTTGACAGGGAGTGAATGAGAGAGTGCTTCTTGCTGCCGGGGAGTGCATGACACAGATCTTCACTACGCCAGGAGTATAAATACTTGACTGGTACAGGGAGGGGGTTATGCAGACCTCGACTACAGACAGGGAGTTTATGACAGTGCTTCATTGTTTCCAGGGTGGTGTATGACAGAGCTTATTGTAGCCAGGGACTTTATAAAGAGTTTTATGTTGTCGGGATTGAATGACGTGCTTTCTTTGTTGCCAGTGAGTGATAGAGAGAGCTTCATTGCTGCCAGGGAGTCTGCATGGACAGAGCTTCATTGTTGAAAGGGAATGTAGTGGAAGACAAATTCATTGTTGCTTGAAGTTGTGTGACAGATCTTCATAGTAACCAGGTATGCCAGAATCGTCAATGTGACTGGAAAATGTTATGACTCAGATTTTCTGCGGCCAGGGTGTGTATGCAGCGCTTCATTGCTGCCGAAGAGTGTATAACAGAGCTTCTTGTTGCCTTGAAGTATATGACAGATCTTATTGTAAAACCAGGGGTGTATGACGTAACTTGGACATGTTTGCCAGGAATACATGAAAGAGCTTCATGGTGCCCAGGGAGTGCATGACAGAGCTTCTACTGCTCCCTGGAGAGTGTATATGACAGAGCTTCATTGCTGCAGGGAGTGTATAAGAGCTTCAATTGTTGCCAGGGAGTGTATATGACAAGCTTCTTTGCTTCCAGGGGTCTATGATGAGGTTCATTTTGGCAAAGAGTGTGTATGACAGAGCTTCACTTTTGCCAGGGAGAGGATTTATGAGGCTTCTTGCAGCCAGGATGTGTTTGGACAGAGCTTCTTTGTTTCAGGGAGTGTTTGGCAGAGCCTCATACTGCCAGGGTGTGTATAACAGTGCTTTTCCTGCTACAGGAAGAGTATGACAAAAGCTTCATGCTTCCAGGGTGTGTATGACAGAGCTTCATTGTTGCCAGGGAGTGTATGACAAATTTATTAATATTATTATTATTATTATTATTATTATTATTTTTATAATGGGGAATGCGCTAAAACAAGTTGGATTATTGCAGGCCTGGGGGCGTGTGGAAGGCTTTCAGGCTTTTATTCGGGGAACTGGAGCAACAGATCAATTCAATCTAAAATCAAGAGCACTCACCAACATCAGTGTATGACAGATCTCAATTTTAAACCAGGGAATGTATACAGAGTTCATAGTTGGTCAGTGATAGCGCAACGGTATGGAGTTTGAGACTCTTTGACCGCGGGTTCAATCCGCCACGGTGTGAGTCATTGCTTCCTGGATGTGTAAGCCAGAGCATCATTTCTGCCAGGGAGTGTGCACGACTGAGCTTTATTGTTGAAAGGTAGTATATTGTAGGGTTTCTGTGTTGCCAGGAGTGTATGACAAGAGCGTCTATTGTTGCCAGGGAGTGTATGGCAGAACTTCATTGATGCCTATGAAAGTGTATGACAGAGCTTCATGTATACCAGGCTGTGTATGAAAGTTCACTGCTGCCAGGAAGTGTATGAGAGAGTTAATTGATGCGAAAGAGTGTATGACAGAGCATTCATTATTGCCAGGGAGTGTATGACAGAGCTTTATGCTCTGCCAGGGAATGTATGACATGCTTCACTGCTGCCAGGACGTGTAGGACAGAGCTAATTTGTTTTAAAGAAGTGTATAACGGCATCTATGCTGAGCAGGGAGTGTATGACAGAAACTTCTCTGCTGCCAGAGTGTACTGGACAGAGGTTCATTGTTGGCAATGATGTATGGAGAGACCTTCATTTTTGCCAGGAGAGTGAAGACAGAGTTCATTGCTGCATAGGAGGTTATGATTAGAGGCTTCACTGCTGTCAGGAGTGATTGTGTTGAGCTTCAATTGCTAGTTGAGGGAGATTGTGACAGATTTCACTGTGCTCGAAAAATTCAATTCATAAAACGATTCACTCCGAACCTCATCTCGCCTAAACATTCTCAAACCCTGCCCTATTTTGGTTTTAGGGCATAATATAAATACTAATGATGCTATTCATACCAAATGCTTAGAAATATATACACTGCATAGAGAAAAAAGAAGTCCCTCTGGGGATCTTTTATTGAACTTACGTAAAGCTTTTGATAAAGTTGACCTTGACTTTTGATCAGCGTAAAATTGTCACACTATGGTATAAGAGGGCACTACTCAACTACCTCAAGTCTTACCTCAGCAACATGAAGCCAATATGTGTAAGCAAATGGGCAAGCTCTTCCGCGCATTCATTTAGGTTGGTGTCCACAGGGAAGTGTCCTGGCCCTCTTCTATTTTTCCTATCTTAAATGACCTACCAAATGTTAGCTATTACGAAAATCCACACTTTTTGGGAAGATGACACCACTTAGTCTTTCTCTCACCCGAGCCCAGTCAGCTCCACGCTAGCCAATACTGTAAACACCGAATACAGGAAAATATCTTCCTGGATGAGGACTAACAAACTACACTAAACATTGACAAAACCTACTTCATTCGTTTGGTAACAGAGCTAAGATGTACCTCTTAACATACAATAAAAAGATCAATATCAAAAAGTAACACAGAGAACAATCTTAGGTTTCATCCCTTGATAACTAGACTCAAATTTTATAAACATATACAACAATTTCTAAGAAAATTTCCAAGATGTTGGGCATACTATCGAAGATACGGTATACTATGTTCCACAGTCAGCCATCTGGCACTATATCACTCTCTTATTTACCCCTAATCTCACCTATGGATTTTGTGGCATGGCTTCACTACAACTAAACCATCTCAGACACTAATTACCCAACAAAAAGGATGCATTAGAATGATAACAATTTTTTTTTGTCTCACTACAGAACAACACACTCCACCATTATTCAAAAACACTAACCTACTCCACCATACAAAACTTCCATACTGATTATGGACTATTACATATAGGAAACACTTAACTCTGATGTTTAACCTCCCTCAAACATCTCCTTGCCAAACCTCAATGAACACATGCATAACACATGGCACAGATCTCTCTTTGATGTTCTGTGTCCATCTCACATATGCAAAATACTCAATGCACATTAAAAGGGCCCTAAAATCTGGAATTCTTACTGTTAAATATAAAACGAATCACTTCTGTATTTAAGTAAGTTCTCCTCAAAGTTCACTTACTCACTCATAACAAATTTAACTATTATAACTGAACCATTTAAATATTGTATATCCTAATGTTACTCACAATTATATAACAAATGTTTAAACCTAACTTTGTTATTTTTTTTAAATTTACACTACCTAACAGAATACTCCATTATTTGAAATGTACATCTATGCATGCAACCATTGACCTGTCTTTCGTTAATTATCATTTTTGTGCTTTATTCGTTATCTGATTTACAATATTTTTTATCACTGATTTATTCATCTGCTTAGTTATTATTTAGTTAATTTAAGCAGCCCGTAATGTCTATGCATTTAGGTGGGCTTTGGCATGCTCTCTTACCTGTATTTTTTTTACTCTGATTTGTATGCTAAAAATTTTTTAAATTAAATAAAAATAAAATGTTTATATTGCAGGTAGTGTTATGATAGAACGTCTTTGCTGCCGGGGTGTGTCATCAAAGCGTTCTATGCTGCCAGGGAGTGTATAACAAATGCTTCATTGCTGCCAGGGATGTGTATAACAAAGCTTCTTTGATGCAGGGGAGTGTATAACAAAAGTCATTGGCTGCAGGGAGTGTATAACAAAGCTTTCTTTTGCTGCCAGGAGTGTTATATCAAAGCTTCATTGCTGTCAGGGAGGGTATAACAAAGCTTTAATTGCTGGTCAGGGTGTGTATTAACAAAGCTTAATTGCTGACTGGGAGTGTATTAACACAAGGCTTCATTGCTGTCAGGGAGTGTATAAACAAAGGTTCTTTGCTGCAGGGAGTGTATAACAAAGCTTCATTGCTTGCCAGGGAGTGTATAACAAAGCTTCATTGATGCCTGGGTGAGTGTATACACAAAGCTTCATTGCTGCCAGGAGTGTATAACAAAGGCTTCATTTGCTTGCCAGGGAGTGTATAACAAAGCTTCATTGCTGCCCAAGGGTGTGTATAAAAAAGAGTCATTGCTGCAGGGAGTGTATTACAAAAGCTTCATTGCTGCCAGGGAGTGGTTTAACAAAGCTTCATTGATGCACAGGGAGTGTTTAAAACAAAGATTTCATTTGCTGCCTGGGAGTGTATAACAAAGCTTCATTGCTGCCAGGGAGCTGTATAACAATAGCTTTATTGCTGCAGGGAGTGTTTAACAAAGCTTCATTTCGCTGTCAGGGAGTGTATAACAATGCTTCTTTGCTTGCATGGGAGTGTTTATACAAAGCTTCATGCTGTCAGGGAGTGTATCATCAAAGCTTCATTTTGCTGCCGGGAGTGTATAACAAAAGGTTCATTGCTGGCCAGGGAGTGTATAACAAAGCTTCTTTGCTGCAGGGTAGTGTTTGAACAATGCTTCATTGCTGTTACGGTGTGTTATACAAAGCTCATTGCTGCCAGCGGAGTGTATAAACAAAGCTTCATTGCTGCCAGGGAGTGTATAACAAAGCTTCATTGGCTGGGAGTGTATATCATAGCTTCATTGCTGCAGGGGAGTGTATTATACAAAGTTCATTGCTGCCGGGGGTGTATAACAAAGCTTCATTGCTGCAGGGATGTGTATATCAACGTTCATTGCTGCAGGGCAGTTTTCCTGGAGTTGACTGGACGAGAGTTTCGGGGGTCAATGCCCGCAGGAAGGCCTGGGACCAGGGCCTTGGTGGATCAGCGCGTATCAACCCAGGGCTGTTGCTGCGGCTCTGCACGGATACAAACCAAGTACCGAGCACAGGCCGGGTGATTCAGGAACTGACTTTAGTTGTGTTCCAGTGGCAGCTTGATGATGCCAGGGGCTGTTTGGTAATCCCCCTTTGTGTGCTGGGTGGCAGTTGAACAGTCTCGGGCCATGACACTATTGTATTGGTCTCTTTACGTGCTAGTTCTCCATGCTTTTCTATTGGGGGAGGGGTGACTTTCGTCTGCAAGTTCTTTTGCTTGTAGTGATGTGATTTTCTTGTGAAAGTTCGGTACTAGTCCCTTCTAAGGATTTTCAAGGTGATATACATCATGTATCTATCCTCCTGAGTTCCAGGAATCACAGTTTTAGAAAAAACCTCAAGCGATCCCAGTATTGAGGTGTTTTTTCTCGTTATTGAGCGCGTGAAAGTTTCTGTACATTTTTCTATGTCGGCAATTGTCTCCTGCCTTGAAAGGTGCTGTAGGTGCAGCAATATTCGCTAGATAGAAAACAAGTGACCTGAGGAGTGTCTCATGGGTTGGGCCTCTCCATGTTTTGAAGTTTATATTTATCCCATCCTGTCATTTACTAGCCAGCTGCGATTGATACATGTTATGGTCCCTGAAAGTGAGATCCTCCAACATAAACGAATCAATCCGGTCTTTGACGTTGGTTTGTTTCGCTTTATTTTGTGGCAGAAGTTGTTTTTTGTACTCTGATGAGATTTAATTTCTCATGTTTACCATATCTGGAGTAATTGAAATGTTTCTTCGTTGTAATTAGTTGTTTGTTTATTATGTTTATTATGCTACCCAATACCATCTGTGGGCGG
This sequence comes from Cherax quadricarinatus, assembly GCF_026875155.1. Lineage (NCBI taxonomy): Eukaryota > Metazoa > Arthropoda > Malacostraca > Decapoda > Parastacidae > Cherax > Cherax quadricarinatus. The sequence continues at coordinate 15,113 of NW_026469882.1, read as the reverse complement.
GTAGTCAAAAGATTTACAGAGGTTACATAATTGCGGCCAGGACTGGACTCAAAAGTTTTGATAGTGAGAATAATAAGTTACGAGGTAATGAACTCACATTTTACAAAGGCTAATGAACTACAATGTTACAAAGGTATGAAATCACAATTTACAAAGGTAATGAAACTCCACAAATTTACAAAGTAATGAAACTCAGGTAAGTCTGGTTCACTATCTTGACATGTTAACAAGGTATTTTACTAGAATTATGAGGTACGTACATGGCGTCAAGGGGACTGGGCCCCCAAGGTTTTGATTAGTGAACTAGGTACAAAGGTAATGAGCTCACCAAGTTACAAAGGTATTGAATTCGTTCGAATGGTTACTTACGTTTATACTTTGGTACAATCATGAAACAATTATAGAGTAATGAGCAATTAATATTCCACTACCGGTCAAAAACTGTATATGAGTTTTTGGTGCTATATTGATTGTTGAGTACACAACACAAACACACAACACACACAACACAACACACAACACCACACACACACAAACACTCACACACACAACACCACACACACACACACACACACACATTTTAGTTTAATATCTTTATGAACCCCTTACCATCCTGTGGGCGGTAGTCAAATGATTACCAAAGGTAATTATGGGTCACAGTGTCTGGACCAAAAGTTATGAATACAGGTAGATCTGGTCAACTAATAATGGCAAGTTACTGAGGTAATGAAATCGTTCACTCTAACATGTTTACAGTCATGAACAATACAAGTAATGAACCAACTGATACGTCCAACCTGGTTCACAATAGGTAAATGAGTTTTAAATACAACTATTAAGTGGATCATTACACCCCAATAGGCGAGAGAGCGCACATTACACTCAAAAATCGAGGGCGCACGCACGGACATGTGCACACGAAGCGTACCAAATATATGCAATCACACACAAGGACGCACACCACACACACCACACAACTCCAACACACACACACACACCTAACACACACACACACACCCTCACACACACCCACACAAACACACCCAAACTAAACAACTTACACACACCCAACACCCAACACGCACAACACACCAACAAGACACAAATAACACACGAACACACCACACTCCACCGCAAACACACCTCCACCACACCAACAAGCAGCACAACTCCACACACACACACCACACACACACCACACCACACAACACTAAACACACCACACCACACTCACCTCACCACACCCACAACACACCACACACACACAACAAACACACACACATGCACACATGTGGTTATGCTTTCGTTTACAGCAGCAAGTAGGGTATATTCCAGAATGGTCTGGCAATATACCTCCTGGGATAAAATACTTAGCATTTCTTGATCCTTTGAGTGAGTTGTTTCTAAATTTCATTATTTTATCTACACTCCGTACATAATGACAATGTGTGACTAGTCCTTTGGCAAAGTTTACATTTCGTTTGGTGTAATTGGGGTGGTGATTTAACATGCCAAAGATTACTGTAACCAATGCCGGAGCCGGGCCAAGTAGTGACATACATCGAGTATGCTTATCTTGCTGGGATGCTCCATAGACATGGTGGCTCTCCTGCTTATGGAATGATGATTAGATGGACTGATGGGTAATTCCTAAGTTTAAGTCAATAAAAGTTTCATTTGAAGTTCTTTTCGTATATTTGTTCTCAAACTGTCATGACAACCAAGATTGTAATTAACCATATTGGAAAGCATAACAGCTTAGCCCATTTGTCTGTTCTATCATGCATTCTGAAGACAATGTATGAGATGGAAATCCACAGTTGTGCATCTGATTCCACTGTCCACCATTTACCATTTTCTATGTCTGGTTCTGACAAAAGATGCCACTTTTTACTTAATTGGTGAGTGCATTTTGGATGACAGAGAATCAGTTACAAATTAAAAGTGTTCAACATTAGATTCATGGACACTTTTGAGTGCAAGGAGTATGGCAAACAGTTCGGTTTGATTGGCGGATAGTGGGCCCAGGGGTTTTTGATGAGTGCTCCTATTTTCTTTTTGAGAGACTTCACTTGTGTGACAATAACAAGCAGACAACTACCAGCTGCACCAGTGGATGGTGAAAAGAACCATCGACGTTTATAATTTGTGAATGTTTGTTATGTGTGGGGATAAGTTATCATTACAGCTATGGGGAATATGGTTTGGCTTCAAGGACGAAGTTTGTTGTGGATTTAAGTAGAGTTTTGGGGGGAAAGGAAATTGGAGGATTGGTTGATTGGAATGGGGTAATATCCCTTGGAGCAGGGAAATGTATATGTTGTCCAATTGATATAGTATATGTAGCTTGGTTAATGGGGGGTCGTTTCCAGATCGGTTACAGTTTTTTTCGGATCCATTCTGGATGGATTGTTCACATTGATGAGGAAAGTTTGGAGGGCTTTGTGCAGGGGTTTTGAATGGGTAGCCTAGCTATTGACACCATTTAGGTGATTTGCTTTCTGTTATCACGATCTCTAAGCTTGGATATTAAGTTCTTTCCCGCATATTTTAAATTTTTGGCTGTAAAAGTGGGCAACGAGGATGATCCTCATTGCTTTCGTTTTGCAGTTTTTCCAGCCATCCAAGCTTTCCAGTCAGAAACGGATGCAAGTAGTGGCGCCTTGCATAATAACCATGATATATTATAAGCAAGAATTAATCATTTTCACAAATTTTAAATTAGCACCATATGGGTTGATACCTGCCACAACTTCTTAGTGCTTAAGCCTTTCTTTGGATTGGCGACAAAGTTCGTTACAACAGGTCCAAGTAGTGAATCAAAGCTTAGATAACTTATCTGAGTACTATTCTAGAGAGGCCCAGCATGCAAATGGATATGACGAACTGTGCCTCTCTGCGAGGTGGTCCGCCTGTTGAGTATCTTTGTTTTATCCCTGAGATTATTAACCCGGTCCTGACACGTGGCTAAAAATGATTAGAAATGTTTTGGGATGTTGGGAGAATCCGGTGAGGTGTGAATCATTATGTCATCAGCTAAATATCCATTCATGATGGGGGCTGGCTAGGCTTGGCATTAAGTAAGGCATTAATCAAAATGTTGAAAAGGGGATGGGGACTAAGAAATCATGTGGGGTCTAATTCAAAATCTTTAGTTACACTTCTAATGTCATGGAACTACACCAGACGACTTTATGTTGGCAGTAACCTTTTATCCAGCGGTGTAGCCATCGTCCAAAAATCCATTCTGGCAAGTTCAACTAATGATTACATTCTGTTGGCTTCACTCAAAAGCGGATTTAAGGTCAAGGAACGTAGCTGTATGAGCTGTCAGTGTGGCAGGTGTAGAAGGTGGTTATTGCATTGATCACACTCCTTCCTTGATGAAGCCATGCAACCGGGGTGACACGATTCCTTATTCTGTGCATAAGTCGATTAGATTAATCCTTTCAAATGTTTTTCACAAGCAGCGTAGTCAGGGATATTGGGCGGAATTGAGTTCTTGTTGTTTGGGGCTTTGGCACTGGGAATATTGGGCTATTGGCCGTGTTTTGGGAGTCACCAGTGCATAACTCATGTTATATATTCAAGTAAAGGTTTACTGGTACTCAGAAACAAGCAATCTGAGTATGTTGTAAGTTCATCACCATTCTCACCTGGCGAGGGGAGTTGACAATTAGTTAGGTTAAGCATCAAGTTATAATTAGTGAAAGGAATGTTGCAGTATCTGCCTTGCTTGAGCATAAAGCAAAACAAGTCTTCCCTTGCTCATTATTTGTACATTTATTTCGCATGTGTGGTACTGGGGAAGACTGGTCATAGCTTAGATGTAGAAGCACTAAGCAATGTACTAAATAAATCATTCGCCCTATGCAAGGGATGAGGGTGCGCGATCTGCCCTGTTATGTTACCTGAATTCTATTTATGTACCTCCATGCCCGGACCTAATTGGGGGTGTGAGCATTGAGACATTGACAAATTGTTCCTGGTCTGGTTTGACGCAGCTATTCTTAGCTCTCTGGCGGCTGAAGGGCAGTTTGGAAGGAGGCTAAGCATTTTCAGGGGGTTACGATGGTTTCTATAGGTGGCCATAGGTTGCGATGCAGTACGTTTCAATGTCGGAAGTTTAGTATCTTTGCTAAACGGTATTGATTTTTAGAAAGACTTATGATTTATTATGGAAGTCATTTGGATTTAGAGTAGTTGGAGGTTTCAGATCGGCTAAAGAAGTTCTCTGAATACTGCTCACAAGGTCTTGTTAAAAGTCTCGACAGAGGTACATCATAGGTATTATACCAGTCAGTCACATGTGCTACAAAGTAATCATGTTGATTCAGGGGAAACATTAAGACGTTTCAGTTTGAGATCCACAACCTGGGTGAATAGTAATTACAATATCTAGAGAGGTTTGACTTGGGAAATGATCAGAGTATATCTGTTACAATTGGCAAGATCACAGCTGGCAGAAGTTATGTTGATGCCTAGTCAAGATCAAGGGAAACCTCCTAGATGTGTGGGTTCAAGGTCACCTACAATTTGAACATTATCATTGTCTGTTTAAGAGTGACAAACAGTTGAATTGCCTTTACGATTCCAAATGAGAGTTCCAATGTTTTGTGTCGTGCATTATAATCACCAATACTGTAGTAGGTTCAGACTGAGCACATGTTTGGGGATCCAAGTAATTAAACTTTACAGCAGGAGTGTACAAAGTTAAATATGTGAGTGCAGGTTCCCAATATTAAATTACTAACACCGTGATTAATGTAAGCACCTCTGTTTTCTTATGTGCAAGAAGTTGATGGGGAAGTGATTTGTTTAATATATAGAACACTTGAATATTGTAGATTTGAGGTTTTATGCAACAAACGAGGGGCAATTTAGGGGTTGGGATTTTTCAGGGAATCTGCACTCTTGTAGACAACAACAATATCAATGGATCAATGTGGTTACTTTATGATGAGGTACAGAAATATATCTTTTTCTAAGTGACGAATATTTCCAACTTAAAATGGTTGTTTATTTAGTGTTTGGTTCCATTTTAAAAAGTCCAGGGATAGGTTTCTATTTCTCAGCAAAATGAAAAAACTTACTAAATAACAAACTGGCCTTAATCAATTTCAATTTTCTCAGTATGATCCATTTTCCATGTGTCTCCTAAGTGCACTTCCATTATTAGTGAGACCTCTTGGAGTTTAGTACACAGAGGTCACTGCGCTCTTGTCTGTGATTGTATGGAAGGTGACACTTCCCTCGCCATCAACTCTCGCTTTCTATTTACACCATCACTATCATAATTGTATCTATTTCCTCATCATAATGACCAGTGATACATACACCCACTATAAACATCAGGGTCATATCCACAATCAGTATCAATCAATAATTACATATCAGGTTGACTTTCTTGATGGCCATTCACTGCCCTTATCATCTTCACTGTGATTGTAAAACAACAATATCGTTTTCATTCGTTTTGTGATTATTAAAACACACTGGCATTATCTGTCTGGTTCATCTTCACCACACTCATTTAATAATGGCTGACTATCTGTGGGTTGATGTACTATTTGCTACTCTGTAAGTTTTTCGTGTGGTGGTCAAGTGGTTGTTTCAAACTCCATTGTTGATTCTCCAGTTCTGATAGGCGCAGGATGCTTGTTGTGAACACCCAGCAGGATAGGCGTCATCAGGAAGTATGAAGTCACGAATTCAGCTGAGTCAGGTGGCTGACTGACCAGCTGATTCAGACCAGACAGTGGTGTCAACCACCAGCAGGCAATACTAGTGTTGATAGCAGACGTGATCGTGCTCTGTTGATGTACTCCCACAGGTGACTAGCTAAACATATTGTCTGAGTTTCAGGCAAGGGTCAGTATACAGAATTGATAGTATTATGGTAGGCCTATTGGCATCATCTTGGGGGGGGTGATGGGTGAGAGGGGAGCTCGCGGGATGGCGGAATGTGGGCGCAAGCTTTCGCTCTGCAGTCGCAATTTGAGGCGCTGTGACTCAGGGAGTCTTACAATTGATACATTTAATGACAATGGTTGGTGTTTCTTGATCATATCTTGCATGGTGAGAGGAAGGAGGGGCCCCTTTGGGTGGCACGAACACTGCACACCTGTGTGACTTTGATGAGCATTTCCAAAGCAATGTGACCCCAGCGTTGACATTGTAGCATCTTACGGTGAGGTGCTTGTACAAAAGCTATTTTGTAACTCTGTTATGCGCCTGCACGAGAGTAGATATATGATGGTGTTGAGTACCTTGACCATCCACTCAGCCATATTAAGACATTTGGAGTCGACGAGGGTTTGCAACTTGATACTGACAACAGGAATTTAGGTCCATGTACTTATTTTGTCAATTGTGGATAACAATTTAGTACTTTAGGTGATTTTGTGCCGGGCAGCTTGTGTTGGGATCGTTAGCATATTTTTGAGTAAGAAGTTTTCTATGGAAATGTTGGGTCGTTAGTACTTAAAACGTTTAATTTTCATCGTCATGACGAAAGCGAATCGAGGGCTTTTTTTCTGGGTTGTCTAATGAGCTTGTAAAACCATCTAAAACTGACATAATACTTCAGTGTTTGATGGGAATCAAGCATAACCGTTCTGCAATGGTGTGTTGCTCTCGTGGATTTATTGCAGCAAGTCTTCTTTGAAATCCCTCTTTCTTTTTTCAAAGCTCCTTATTCTATAAGTTGGAATTAGCCTTCACCTTCATTTAATTCGTTCACATCCATAGGGTCACTTTTAGTTCAGCTTGCTTGAGTTGGAAGTGTTAGGTCTGTTACTTTTGGGTCAGTGAAACCAACCTTTATTCATAGAGAGAAGGGGAACAAGGGGGATATTCACTCGCTAGACACAGGCAATATGGGTGGTTGTGGCTGGCGGGTCGCAGTGCGATTTTCAAGGTATTCATGGGCCCTCCCACAGTCGTCTCGAGTAGTTACAACAATGTACTACTTGTTAATTACTCCAGACCACAGCACTTAACACTCTAGCACTCGATGTATTGGAGATGACAGGACAATTTTCAATACTTAAGAACTAGTTCTTCACAAACGATAGGTACGGCCGCGGAAACACTGTAGAGCGTTCACAAAGGCTTTTTGTAACTTGGATTCACTGGCTGGCTTGGAGCTGATGTTTAGCATGGATAAGCTAAAAAACTCGCCTTATCCCATATGTTGATAATGGCGACGAGTTAAGGGTACGGTGATAGGAAAGTCGAGGAAGGGACATCGTTTTGAACTTTCATATTGTTTTCGGCAGCCCACTGAAAGTATTTGGTTGTTTTGGTCGCATGGGTGCCTTGCAGTGTCTGCAATGGAAGACACTGTCATGCAGATTCGGGTGTCATTCTGCAAAGGAAGGACACGGTGCTTGTGGCGGACATCCTTGTCTTTGTCGAAATTGAGGATAGAGGAAAAAGGTGGGGCTAAGTACTGTGCCTTGTGGAACAGGCTTTTCAACGTAGCTGCTTCGGACTGTACTCTTGTGATGATTACTCTCTGTGTTCTGTTGGCGAGGAAATTATGATACATCGACCGACTTTTCGGTTATTCTTTAGCGCGCATTTTTGGCACTATTACGCCATGGTCACCTATTGTCGATGGCTTTTGCAAAGTCTAGTATTATCTTACATCTTGCTTTCTTTTGTCTTCTAGTGGCATTTAGGACCTTGTCGTAGTGATCAGTAGTTGAGACAGGGAAGGAGCGACCTGTTCTAAACCTTGTTGCACTGGGTTGTGTAAATGTGGGTTTCTAGATGGGTGGTGTTTCTTGCTTCTTAGGATCCTTTCAAAGATTTTTATGATATGGGATGTTAGTGGCTATTGGTCTGAGTTCTTTGTGTTGCTTTCGGCCCCCTTTGTGAGAGTGGGGCTATGTCTGTTGTTTTTAGTAAACTGAGGACGACCCCGTGTCCATGCTCCCTCTCCATAGGATGGAAACAAGGGGGGGGGTGTGATAGGGGCTTTCTTGCAGTTCTTGATGATAACACAGAGTTCCATTGAGTTGGCCCTGGGGCAGAGGTGCATGGTCATGTCATTTATCGCCTGTTCGAAGTCATTTGGCGTCAGGATACATCGGGATAGGTTGTGTTAGTCATATTTTGTGGCTCTCTCATAAAATATAATTCATTTTAGATCTTAGGACTCTCAGTCTGCGTTTGCGCTTTGCTAATTCACTGAGTCATATTGGGGCTTGAGAGCTAACTCATTTCTTGCTGTCTTGTGTTGGACCTTCTTGTTTAAGTAGGGGCAATTACTGGGCGTTGTTCTCGTTTTGATTTGGCTTAGGGAGAGGAAGGAAAATACTTTGGGTTTCTTTTGATTTTCATTTATAGCTTTTTGTTCTTATTCCGCGTTTCCTTGACTCCTAATGGGATTCTTTTAGCTTAAGTTCGATGTGCTATTTCTTGACCAGTGTCTCCTGCGCATTTCAGATATATTGACCTCTTTTAGCAGCTTGTTATTATTTTCCGTCGGCTGTAATGGGAGCGCTGTTCTTTATATTTTACATCTACTCCTCCTTTTTATTTAGAGGAATAAGCCTTGTGATACATCGAGTGCCACCGAGTTAATCTGGTATAGGCATAAGTTTGGGTCTGTGTTGCTTAGTATTTCTTCCAGCTTATATCGGTTAGACTTGGTTTACTTGGGCCCACTTTATGTTTTGTTATTGAAAAGTGGTATTTGGTGATTGCTCCCCTCGTGGATAGTCTCATTTTGTCGGTTCTGGGGCTCCTCGCATTACAGTCTGTAAAATTACACTTTTTGTTGTGATCTGAGTATTTTGTTTTTGTTTGGTGGACATTTCTTATCAGATCATCATTGTTAGTGAATATGGGTCTAGGGTACTTCTCAGTCTAGTAGGCTCTATTAATTTGTGGTTTAAATGAATTTTGTGAAGAGATTTAAAAGCTCGTGTGTAGTGTGAGTTTTAATCAGGCTGACTCCTGGTGTTATTACTGCACTTTATTTATTTGTATATTCATCCATTTTAGGTGCCTTAAGTTGAAAATCCCCTGGAGGCAAGAGTTGGGTGGGAGCTGGATGATTTTCCATGACAGTGGTCAATTCTTTAATATGCTGTTCCTGGATTGCTGGGATGTTGCAATACGGAGGCTTGTTGCATTCCACAATGACTAGGTTTTGGTTATCGCTAATTTACTGCTAAAACTTCCATACGTCATTTGAGGCAATTAAAGCAGTTCTGTGCATAACAAGTGACTCTGCAATGTAAGGCCAACCCCCCCCTTTTGCCTGTTCACTCTGTTACATGTTTGTATAGGGTTGTATACTGGGATCCATATTTCTATTGTCCATAGTGATCCTTTATGTGGGTATCAAGTGAAAGACGCGAACATTGCCTTTGCCTCTGCAAGCAGTCCAGGATGAAAGGTTTTTTGTTGTTTGTTGCTGGCTTTAGACCCTGTAAATTTGGCAAAGAAGAATGTTTCGGACTGGTGGTATTGTTGGTGATTGTGGAGTGTATAACAAAAGCTTATTGCTGTCAGGGAGTGTTATAACAAAGCTTTCATTGCTGCCAGGGGAGTGTTTAACAAAGGCTTCATTGCTCGGCAGGGAGTGTATAACAAAGCTTTCATTGATGCCAGGGAGTGTATAACAAGATCATTGCTGCCAGGGAGTGTATAACAAAGCTTCATTGCTGCCAGGGAGTGTATAACAAAGCGTCATTGCTGCAGGAGGTATAACATAAGGCTTCATTGCTGGACAGGGAGTGTATAAACAAAGCTTCATTGCTGCCAGGGAGTGTATAAACAAAGCTTCATGCTGCCTGGGAGTGTATAACAAAGCTTCATTGCTGCCAGGGAGTGTATAACAAAGCTTCATTGTTGCCTTGAAGTGTATGTCAGATTCTTCATTGTAACAAGGGTGGTATGCAAGAACTTCACTGTTGCCAGGATTGTTATGGACAGAACTTCATGCTGCCAGAGAGTGATGAGCAGAGGTTCATTGTGCAGCCGAAGGGGTATTTGACAGCTTCATTGTTGCCTGGGCGTGTCTGACAGCTTCATTTTTGCCAGGGAGTTCATGGCAACTTATTGTTATTGTTGCCAGGGGAGTGTATGTCAGAGCTTCATTGTTGTCAGGGGTGTATAGCAAGTGTTTCAATGATTGTGAGGGAGTGTATGCAGCTCTTTCACTGCTTGCAAGGGAATGTATGACAGAGCTTCATTGTTGCCAGGAAGTGTTTGGACAGAGCTTTCACTGCTCCCGGTTAGTGTCTGGACAGAGCTCACTGCTGTCTGGGAGTGTTTGACAGGGATTCTCTGTAACCGGTAGGGTTGACAGAGCTTCACTGCTGCCTGGAGTGTTGACAGAGTTTCTCTGCTACCAGGTAGTTGTTATGACAGAGTTCTCTGCTGTCTGGGAGTGTGTGAAAGAGCTTCACGGCGGCCTGGAGTGTTTATGAGAGGCTTAATTTTTGCGAGGTGTGTATGACAGAGGTTTCATTGTTGCAAGGAGTGTATAGGCAGAAACTTCATTGTTGCCTGATGAGTGCTGACCAGATTTCACTACCGCTGGGTGTAACCAAAAACTTGACTGGTACAGGGGTAGGGTAAAGACAGACTCGAACTACAGCAGGCGAGTTTATGGGAAGAAGCTTCATTGTTTCCAGGGGTTGTATGACAGGAGCTTCCTTGTAACCAGGGACTTTTATAACAGAGCTTTTTTGTTGCAGGGAGTGAATGACAGAGCTTTTTGGTTGACAGGGAGTGAATGAGAGAGTGCTTCTTGCTGCCGGGGAGTGCATGACACAGATCTTCACTACGCCAGGAGTATAAATACTTGACTGGTACAGGGAGGGGGTTATGCAGACCTCGACTACAGACAGGGAGTTTATGACAGTGCTTCATTGTTTCCAGGGTGGTGTATGACAGAGCTTATTGTAGCCAGGGACTTTATAAAGAGTTTTATGTTGTCGGGATTGAATGACGTGCTTTCTTTGTTGCCAGTGAGTGATAGAGAGAGCTTCATTGCTGCCAGGGAGTCTGCATGGACAGAGCTTCATTGTTGAAAGGGAATGTAGTGGAAGACAAATTCATTGTTGCTTGAAGTTGTGTGACAGATCTTCATAGTAACCAGGTATGCCAGAATCGTCAATGTGACTGGAAAATGTTATGACTCAGATTTTCTGCGGCCAGGGTGTGTATGCAGCGCTTCATTGCTGCCGAAGAGTGTATAACAGAGCTTCTTGTTGCCTTGAAGTATATGACAGATCTTATTGTAAAACCAGGGGTGTATGACGTAACTTGGACATGTTTGCCAGGAATACATGAAAGAGCTTCATGGTGCCCAGGGAGTGCATGACAGAGCTTCTACTGCTCCCTGGAGAGTGTATATGACAGAGCTTCATTGCTGCAGGGAGTGTATAAGAGCTTCAATTGTTGCCAGGGAGTGTATATGACAAGCTTCTTTGCTTCCAGGGGTCTATGATGAGGTTCATTTTGGCAAAGAGTGTGTATGACAGAGCTTCACTTTTGCCAGGGAGAGGATTTATGAGGCTTCTTGCAGCCAGGATGTGTAGGGACAGAGCTTCTTTGTTCTCAGGGAGTGTTTGGGCAACCCTCACCCCTTTCCGGGGAGTGTAAAACAGATTTCCCTGTACAGGAAGAGTAGAAAAAAGTTCCCACTGCTTTCGGGGAGGTATGACAGACTTATTTTGCCGGGGGAATGACAAATTGTTATTATTATTTTTTTAAAAAAGGGGAAGCGCTAAACCCTTTTGGATTTACAGCCCCCGGGGGGCATGGGGAAGGCATTCAGGCAAAAATTGGGGGGAACGGAGCCAGATCCAATTTCCCCTAAATCAAGACCCCCACCAACACAATGTATGACAGATCTTATTTTAACCGGGGAGTGTATGACAGAGCTTCATTTTAAACCGGGGGAGTTTATGCAGAGTTCTATTGGTCCAGGGGCAAACGCAACGGTTGGAGTTTTGAGACTCTTGCCCGCGGGTTAAATCCCGCCCTTTGGTGTGAGCATTGCTGCCAGGGAGTGCACGACAGAGTTTTTTTCTCCCCAGGGAGTGCACGCCCGAGTTTTATTGTTAAAGGGGGGAGTGTATTGAAGGGTTTCATGTTCCCAGGGAGTGAGACAGGGCTATTGTTGCCGGGGAGTGATGGCAGAATTCATTGTAACCAGGGAGTGTATGACAGAGTTTCATTGTAACCAGGGAGTGTATGACAGGCTTCATTGTAACCAGGGATGTATGATAAATTCCCTCTTGCCAGAAAGTGTATGAGGGCTTAAATTGCTGCCAAAGAGTGTATGACAGAGCTTATTTTGCCAGGGAGTGTATGACGGCTTCACTGTTGCCAGGGAATTTGACGTTTTCATGTCCCGGGAGTTTACAGGCTTAATTGTTTTTCAAGAAGTTTTTAAAGGGCTTCAGCTGGCGGGGGTGTGAAGAACTTCACTGCTGCCAGAGTGAAAGACAGAGGTCATTTTGGGGCAATGAGTGTATGAGAGACCTTTATTTTTTCCAGAGAGTGTAAGACAGAGCTTCAGGGCGCAAAAGAGGTTATGATAGGCTTCACTCTGTCAGAGTGCTTGTGTCTGGTTCACTGCTGTGAGGGAGATTTTACAGATTCCATGCTGCCCGAGAGGCATGTGTTGCTTCACTGATGCCAGGGGCATATGAAAGGTTTATTATGCAGGAGTGTAGACAGAGCTTAATTGCTGCCAGAGAGCTATTCTGAGTTTCATCTGGCACTGTGATATATAGAAAGTGTTAATGTAAAAACCGACCAGCCGGGCTGTGGCTCGTACGTTGGTTTGCGGCAGCCCGCAGTAAACTGGTTGATCAAACGGGTCACCAGGCCGCCCGGGGACAGCCGGGGCCGGGGGCGCGCCCCCCCAGCTCTCTCCAGGTAAACTCCCGGGAACTAAATCTTGCAGAAAAGGGTTATTAGACAACAAACTTTAGTTACACCTACGAAAAAAAAGCTTCTCTTTGGCCGAAACCAAAAAAAATGAGAAGGGTAATGATTTTAATTAGTACCTTGTAACTGTAAATCCTTTGTAACTTGCATATTGTGACCCGACACCGGGGTTCATTACCTTTTAAATTTGAGTTCATTTCCTTTGTAAATTTTGAGTTCTTTCCTTTTTTAAAAGTGATTTTATTCCTTTGTAAATTTTGGAATTCATTACCCAACTTCTCACTATCAAAACTTTTAGTCCAGTCCCTGGACCAATTTATGCCTCGTAATCTTTTGACTACCCCCCAAATTATGGGGGGGGAAATAAACCTATTTAAAAAACTAAATTTAATTTAATAACCCCTCCTTCATTTCCCCCAATAAAAATTAAAAACCCCTTTACCCATTTTATTCAAAATTATAAAATGTTAAAAAACAATCCAACTTTTCCTCTACAACAACACACCCCCCCCCCCACCCACAAATACAAGAAAAAAACCCCCCCCCCCCCCCACCCCCCCCCCCCCCCCCCCCCAGAAAAAAAAATTCCTTGGGCAAACATTTCTGCTGAGGTCGCTGGACCTATTCTAGCATTTACATGTCACGGATAACTTTTGTGAGGTCGCGGGGCCCTATTCTAGCATTATACAATGTCACGGGGACTAAAATTGTCTGAGGCTGTGGACCCTAGTTTCCCTTTATACAATGTCAGGATACACTTGTACTGAGGCTCGCGGGACCCTTTGTTAGCACTTTATACAATGCCCACGGGGACTACACTTGCACGGGCCGCTGGACCTATGTTAGACTTATACCAGGGTCCCCACCCTGGCCCCTTGAACATTTCTGCCGGCTAAGGCTCTCGCTGGCCCTTGTCTAGCACTTATACAAGTCACTGGACTACACTTGACGGGGCTCGCTGGGCCTATGTCTAGCCCCTTATACAATTACTGGACTCCTTGTGCTGAGGCTCGCGGGGCCCCTATGTCTACACTTTAACAATGTCACGGGGACTCACTTGCTCTAGGCTCGCTGGCCCCTATGTTAGCACTTATAAAATGTCATGGACTACACTTGCTGCTGAGGCCGCTGGACCCTATGTCAGCACTTTAAAATGCCCTAGACTACACTTGCTGTGGGGCTCGCGGACCCTATGTCTAGCACTTATGCAATGTCACTGGACTACCTTGCTACTGAGGCTCGCTGGCCCCTATGTCTAGCATTATACAATTTTCCGGGGACTACACTTGCTCTGGGCTCGCGGGGACCCTAGTCTACACTTTACAATGTAAAGGACTACACTTGCTGCTGGGGCTCGCTGGACCCTATGTCTAGCTTTTATACAATGTCACTAGATACATTTGTGCTGAGGCTCGGGGACCCTATTCTAGCCTTATACAATGTCACGGGAATACACTTTACTGAGGCTCGCTGGCCCCTATGCCTAGCATTATCAAGGGTCACTGGACTAAAATTGCTGCGAGGCTGGGACCCTAGTCTAGCATTTATACAATGTACGGGACTACACTTGCTCGAGGCTGCTGGACCCATGTCTAGCACTTATACAATGTCACTAGACTACACTTGCTACTGAGGCTCGCTGGACCCTATGTCTAGCACTTATACAATGTCACTGGACTACACTTGTGCTGAGGCTCCGGGAACCCATGTCTAGCACTTATACATGTCACTAGGACTACACTTGCTCTGGGGCTCGCTGGACCCTATGTCTAGAAAACTTTACAATGTCACTGGATACACTTGCGCTGAGGCTCGCTGGACCCTATGTCTAGCACTTATACAATGCCACTGGACTACACTTGCTCTTTATGGTACTCTGCCTTGCCCAAAAAAACTGAAAGAGAGACTGAAATCCCCCCCCGGGACCTTGGCCCCAAGAAAAAATTTAGGCCGGGATAAATTTACAACGTTGGTATGTTGAATTTTGAAAAGATTTAAAAACAATAAAGCAAAAATCATTTTTAAAAATTTGCTCACAAACAGGGTCCAGAATATCTTGCTGTCAGTTTTTGTCAAGGTTGGAACCAAAGCAATCATATACAGGGGGAGAAACAATCAAGTATTAGGGGGAGAGAAAAATATGTCTAGGGAGAGAACAATCATAGTACTGGGGGAAGAACAATCATAGT